>WNWK01004546.1:0-137920 GCA_009830355.1 Cherax destructor | reverse complement strand
TATAGGTGTTATCCCCCTTAAAAGGTGTTATCCTTCCTTATAGGGTGTTATCCCTTCCCCCGTTTTGGGGTGTTACCCTTTCCCCGTATAGGGTGTTATCCTTCCTGAAAGGGTGTTATCCTTCCGTAAAAGGTGTTATCCTTCCCGTATAGGGTGTTATCCTTCCCTAAGTGGGTTATCCTTCCCGTATAGGGTGTTATCCTTCTTGTATAGAGTGTTATCCTTCCTGTATAGGGTGTTATCCTTCCTGTATAGAGTGTTATCCTTCCCGTATAGGGTGTTATCCTTCCTGTATAGGGTGTTATCCTTCCCGTATAGGGTGTTATCCTTCCCGTATAGAGTGTTATCCTTCCCGTATAGGTGTTATCCTTCCCGTATAGGGTGTTATCCTTCCCGTATAGGGTGTTATCCTTCCCGTATAGGGTGTTATCCTTCCCGTATAGGGTGTTATCCTTCCCGTATAGGTGTTATCATTCCCGTATAGTGTGTTATCCTTCCCTTATAGAGTGTTATCCTTCCCATATAGTGTGTTATCCTTCCCGTATAGGGTGTTATCCTTCCCGTATAGGGTGTTATCCTTCCCGTATAGTGTGTTATCCTTCCCGTATAGTGTGTTATCCTTCCCGTATAGTGTGTTATCCTTCCCGTATAGTGTGTTATCCTTCCCGTATAGGGTGTTATCCTTTCCGTATAGTGTGTTATCCTTCCCTTATAGTGTGTTATCCTTCCCATATAGTGTGTTATCCTTCCCGTATAGGGTGTTATCCTTCCCGTATAGGGTGTTATCTTTCTCGTAGAATGCTTTAGCAATAATGTTTTGAAGACCTTCAGAAGAGGCATATTTTAGTTATTTAATGTAAATCAAAGTTACTCTTTAATAAAATGGCCAAGTTAAGTCTTATGTCTTATGAATACAAATATTATCATGAAGTTTTTTCTGCAAAACACCATGAGTGAAAATTTGAAGCCATTATAAAGAGAGAGTCACTGGTTATAACATAGAATATAATGATTCAAAGTCTTTAACTAATTAAGAACATTGACAAATTTGCTCACAAATAAACGAAACTTAATGGATTCTCTCCTGTCGATATAGTGAATCAGCCATTAATATTGAAGGTATTCACAAAATGTATATTTAAATACATTTAAAGTGATTAAACAGGAAGAAACAAATCACAATATCTAATTCATGTTAAACATGAACACACTTCATTAGTAAGAAGCCCATTTTTTAATATGTGATGTTGATATCTATTAAAAACTTAATCAATGCCTCGTCTGATTGGCCTCAAAATATTCACATAGAAGCATGTTTTAAAAACTTGGAATAGAAGGATTTAGATAATTTTCTGGAGAAATACTTTTTGATAGGCTTGAAACTTTTAATGTTGGTGGCCTTTATTAAAATTAAGCTTGGCATTCAAATCCTGTTGTGTAAATTTAAATTTTCCAAAATAATTAAATCACTTGGTTTTCGTGTAATAAGAAGACAGTTGCTACTCTGACTGGCCTGAAATACTAAGCGCAGGTGTTTCTTAATGTTATGTACATGTTATTGAACTTGTCTGGTGTTCCAGCCAAATTGCCACTTTTATCAGAAAAAAATGATGTCAAATTGTTTTTTCCTAAAAACAATTTTATATCTATCTATCAATCTATCTAGATATTTTCTATCTATCTATCTTCTATATAAATAAAAATGTAAATGTTCGTTTGTTCAAAATCTTAAATCTCCGAAAGTTCTTCACTGATTGCTTTGAAATT
The DNA here is from genome assembly GCA_009830355.1 of Cherax destructor. Taxonomy (NCBI): domain Eukaryota; kingdom Metazoa; phylum Arthropoda; class Malacostraca; order Decapoda; family Parastacidae; genus Cherax; species Cherax destructor. The sequence goes on along the minus strand of WNWK01004546.1, from coordinate 136,153 downwards.
TTGCCACAACGTTGCATTTGAATACGCGCGGGTTTATATACACCTATATTATATATGTGTCACTCCTGTGACAGGTAAAAACATGGCGCAAAAAAAATCGCTCGAGGCTCTTGATCGCTCGACACCAGCAGACGAAATAAATGCTTGCCTGAAATACTCTACTTTGTGGCGACACGTAAAGATGTTAAAATTAACTACAAATATGCATGTCCAGCTGCAAAACGATCGATCAGCTGAGATATTCTCTCGTCAATTGCTGGAAATTGGGAACGGAAAGGTGCAGGTTGATCTGACCTCAGGACGAATTTCATTACCACATAACTTCTGCAATTTAGTGATGTCAAAAGAAGAATTGGTTGAAAAAGTATTTCCCAATATTCAAACCAATTATAAGAATCACCAACAAAGATGTCTACGAACTTAACAATATTATTCAGTCTAACATTCAAAGCGGGCAGTCACATACAAGTCCGTCGACACTGTTGTGGAAGCAGATGAAGCGGTTAATTATCCAACAGATTTTTGAATTCACTCGATCTGACAGGGATGCCACCGCACGTACTGCAATTGAAAATCGGCGAGCCAATTATCATGTTGCGAAATATCAACCAGCCAAAGCTTTGCAACGGCACGTGGCTTGCAGTAAAAAAATTAAAGAGCAACATCGTAGAAGCAACAATCATGACAGGACCTTTCAAAGGTGAAGATGTCCTCATTCCTCGCATTCCTATGATTCCAACGGATATGCTATTTCAATTTAAGAGATTGCAATTCCCAATTCGATTGGCATTTACAATCACCATCAACAAAGCTCAGAGCTAATCTTTAGAATTGTGTGGTTTAGATCTAGACACAGATTGCTTCTCACATGGACAATTATATGTTGCGTGTTCTAGAGTCGGCAAACCAGACAATCATTATATCTGCACAGACAATGGAACAACAAAAAATATTGTATACCCACAAGCATTGTGAAATTAAACATATTAGAAACATGCGCTTTCGCTTTTCTTTCTTTTCGTTTAACCAGACTGAGCCACAGCAACGCGTGGCCAGGTACAGCTTGTTAAAAATATTTTTTCTTGTAAAAGTGTAATGTTTTAAATCGAATACAAATTAGGAAACAAAACTCACCGATATTAGAAACTCTAATTTTTAATAATTATTCAAAATCTCAGTTGGTGCTCTCTCATCAATTTTATAGACTTTTCCTAATTTAAGTTTTCTTACATTAACTCTTCAAAGCCTTTTTCGATTGGATTCAACCTTTCAATTCTGGTGTATTCTACTTAGAATAAAGTTGCTATTGGAATGCGTAGTTGACTATTTGCCAGTTTTAATATCGAGGTAAATATAAATATTTATAATTTGAAACTATAGCTTGGATCTTATGAACGGTGTCAAACACGGTGTCAAACATTAATAGTGACAGCGTCATATGACGTGGATAAAATGTTTTCAGTTATCTTTGTTGAGGAAAAAATTATCATTTACTAACGTAGTTATTAATCTTGCTTTTATTGGATTTTGTGCAATTTGTTCGGCTTAAATCTTTTGGAGTTGATAAGTTTTTCCTCAAAGAAAGCTTCATTTTAATGTTTGATTGATTAACTTGTGGCTTTTCTTTTAATTAAATAAATTAGTTTCTGTGAAATAACCAGAGAATGTCTCTCCTGATCGGCTGATTTAAAAATTAAATTCTAATGAAACTTACTTAGAGAAAAAATGGATGGAATTATGCTTGTGCAGGTGCACTTTTTTAGTTTTTCATAAATAAACATAAGGAAAATAGAAATATGAGTTTTCATTAGATAATTTGTGAATGCCTTGTGGAAATTATTTTGGTCCACCAAAATATTCCACGAAACGTTTCATAGAATATAAGCTTTACAAGCCCTTAACATACCTACTTTCATAACACTTGTACATAGAAAATAACCATAGGACCTAAAATAGGTAGGATTAGGTTAATATAGTAGTATTAGTTAGAGAGCTAGATATTTGAAATTCGAAAGTAGTCAGATAAGAGACGCTAGCAAATCAGTTACATACCAAAGCTCATAGAGTGTAGACGTATCACATGAGTTAGCAGAACATCGGCATAAAACTCACTTGGATTGGGGAACGGCTAATTCAACGGACCTTCCCCTAGGACAGTGGGGTACTAGTAGTACCAGACGAGCCCTGAAGACTAGACAATCGTTCCTGTCAGCCTAATTGGCCAATCTTTCAGCTGGAACATGAGTTGAACGTTCGCGGGTTATTGAGGCAGACGGAGAAACACCGGAAGTTCTCCACTAATGAGGTACTGGGAGTAACGACTCGCATTACTCCATCATTTAAAGTGAGTTGACTTTGCCATTTTACAGTAGGAGTTACACATCACTTTAGTTATCTGGAATTTTGTTGCATGAGCCACTGGTGTGCCTGAGATAATTTAACTCGGGACGTCTGTGTCAACAGACTAGAAGGCAGTTCGCACACAAAAATCCATAGTTGGTCCTTCGGAACCTGTATGTGGTACAGCTAGTGTAGTAGACAGGTCTTAACTTAGCTAGACTACAGTTATGTACCAGGGATTAATAAGTAAGGCTAGGCTAAGCTAACTACTTATAGAAGTTAACATTCACAGTAATTTACAGTTAAGCCAGGTAGGCTAGTCAAGGTTGTAAATTAAATACATTTACAGTAATTTACAGGCAAGCCAGGTAGGCTAGTCAAGCTTGAAACTCTGCAAGCAGTTAATGAAAACATTGAAGGCTAATATGGCAGGGGCAACAAATAACACTGCTTGTACCACGGGCAACCACACGCCTGTTAAGATGTTACCCAGGTTGCCCCAATTGAATTTACCAACGTTTGATGGAACCTTGACAGAGTACATTGCTTTCTGGGATCAGTTCAAGGCTCAGGGAGATGACAGAAACGATTTGTCGGATGCTGTCTACGATGTTGAATCTACAATCACAACTCAAGGGTAAAGCCCTAGACTTGGTCCGGCCCTACCAGACCACTGACACTAATTACCAACATGCCAAGAACCACTTAAAGGACATATTAGGCAACAGTGAGGAGATAAAGGTGGCTATATGGTATAGGCTATTGGATCTAAAGGCTTGCCAGCATGACCGTCGGAGCTTAGGGAAGTTCCGCATTGAGGTCATGAGTTTGACAAATAGTCTCAAGGATTTACACGACTTTGGTAAATCAGAATAGTTCGTCAGCCAGGCGATTCAGATGAAACTGGCCAGCACTACTGTGCACGAGTTACATTTGAAATACAGGACGAACCGGTTCACGATACAACAGGTCATTGACGCGCTGGGAGATCTTGTCTCACCTGAACATGGGTCAAGGGGAGAAAATGCCCAACAAAGGGAAATCCGTTGACCACACCAGAAATTTGAGACAGATCTAAAGCACCCCCTACCAGGGTCGGTACTTATTATGCCCAAGACAAGTCCTCAACCAAAGGGACCAAGGGTGAAGCTACTAAGACAGTCAAAACAAGACTGTGTGTGTTCTGCGAAGGGGAACATGTTAGTTCAGGATGCTCGAGCTTCACAACCTATGAGCAGAGACTTCAGAGACTAAAGGAGTTGAGACTGTTTCAAGTGTTGTGGGGAATACTTTGTTATAGACTGCAACATGCAGCTCAATGAGTTTCGAGGTTGTCGGAAGGGTAAACACCATAGCGTGTTGTGTCCAAACGACACCAGACCAGCCCAAGCTAAGAAAAACAAGCCTCAAGAAGGAATGGAGAACAAGGACAAGTCCGAAGTAGTGGCCAATGTGATGAGTAAGGCACGTGGGATTAGTCCTAGTGAACGATTTCAAGGCTCTGTGGCTCTGCCCACCGTAGTAGCAGTGGTTGTGAATGGAAAGAGTCTGCAGCAACACTATTGTTCTTCGATGCCGGGGCACAAAGTCCTTGATAACAGACATTAGCACTCAAGTTGAAACTAAAATCGGATAACAAGGTTGACATGATATTGGAGGGGTTTGGTGGCCCGATCCCAGGCTGGTCTTATCCTGTTGTAGATGTCGCAGTCAAATTGGGCGGACATCGCTGACAGGTCTTGGTAGTGAAGAAGCTGCCCGAAGTCATTGTTACCAAAGGTCTAGCTGCAGTAGCAAAACGTTTTAAGGAGTTAGGCGAGAAGTTGGCAGAGTCAGACATTACCACAGATAACGTAAGGCATATGGGAATATTGGTAGGGGCGGACTACATGGACGAATTTGTGTCCACGAGAACTATCAAGGAGGGTATTGGCCTGTACAGGACTCTTGCAGGAGGCAGGATACCGGCTCATTTCCAGGCAACACCTGAGAGTGAGGGCCCTAGCTCTACAGCAACAGAGGCAGCGCTAGTGACGCGACTTGGTCTAGGTGAAGACCCATCAGGAAATTAAGTCGACATAGCAGACAGTGAGCCAGTCCATAAACTATGGGATCTGGATGTAGTAGGGATTAAGGGTGATCAACCTCCCCTGAGCACGAAGAGACTTATCAGGATTACTTGAACCATGGTGCACCCAACTCTGCCCACTAATTTTAAGAAAGCACGGGGTCAGTTGACCACGCTAGTGGACAGCCTAACCAAGAGGGGTCTCGTGGAAAAATACAATAACATCATTAAGGAACAGTTGGCCCTTGAATTCATTGAAAAAGTACCCTATGCCAGTCCTGGGAAAATACTCATTATCTTCCACAAATGGCAGTCACCAAGGAGTCGGTGACCACCCCCATCAGAGTAGTCTTCAACTGTAGTTCACAGGCTAGTCCCCGAGAGCAGTCATTGAATGATTGTCTGTTCACAGGACCATATCTAACACTATCGTCCCGCAGCTAATAAAAACAACAGACATAGCCCCGCTCCACAAAGGGGGCAGTAAAGCAATAGCAAAGAACTACAGACCAATTGCGCTAACGTCCCATATCATAAAAATCTTTGAAAGGGTTCTAAGAAGCAAGATCGCCACCCATCTTGATACCCATCAATTGCACAACCCAGGACAGCATGGGTTTAGAGCAGGCCGCTCCTGTCTGTCCCAACTACTGGACCACTACGACAAGGTCCTGGATGCTCTAGAAGGTAAACAGAATGCAGATGTTATATACACAGATTTTGCAAAAGCCTTTGACAAGTGTGACCATGGTGTAATAGCACACAAAATGCGTGATAAAGGAATAACAGGAAAAGTTGGTAGATGGATCTATAATTTCCTAACATGTAGAACACAAAGAGTAGTAGTCAACAGAGTAAAGTCTGAGGCAGCTACTGTGAAAAGCTCTGTTCCACAAGGCACAGTACTTGCTCCCATCCTATTCCTCATCCTCATATCAGACATTGACAGGGATATAAGCCATAGTGATGTGTCTTCCTTTGCAGATGACACCCGAATCTGTATGACGGTGTCCACCGTTGAAGACACTGCAAGACTCCAAGCAGACATAAACCAAATCTTTAAATGGGCTGCAGAAAACAATATGAAGTTCAATGATGAGAAATTTCAATTACTCAGATACGGAAAACGTGAAGAAATTAAAATCTCATCGGAGTACAAAACTAATTCCAACCACACAATAGAGCGAAAAACTAATGTCAAAGACCTGGGAGTGATCATGTCAGAGGATCTCACCTTCAAGGACCATAACAAAGTAGCAATTACATCTGCTAGAAAAATGACAGGATGGATAATGAGAACCTTCAAAACCAGGGATGCCAAGCCCATGTTGACACTTTACAGATCGCTTGTTCTATCTAGGCTGGAATATTGCTGCACACTAACGGCACCTTTCAAGGCGGGTGAAATTGCTGACCTTGAAAATGTGCAGAGAACATTAACAACACGCATAAGTGCGATAAACCACCTCAACTACTGGGAACGCTTGAAGTTCCTAAACCTGTACTCTCTAGAACGCAGGCGGTAGAGATACATTATTATATACACATGGAAAATTCTCGAGGGATTAGTACCAAATTTGCACACGAAAATCACTCCCTACGAAAGCAAAAGACTCGGCAGGCGATGTAACATCCCCCCAATGAAGAGCAGGGGTGCCACTAGCACGTTGAGGGACAACACAATAAGTGTCAGGGGCCCAAGATTGTTCAACTGCCTCCCAGCATACATCAGGGGGATTACCAACAAACCCCTGGCTGTCTTCAAGCAGGCACTGGACAGGCACCTAAAGTCGGTACCTGACCAGCCAGGCTGTGGTTCGTACGTTGGACTGCGTGCGGCCAGCAGTAACAGCCTGGTTGATCAGGCTCTGGTCCAACATGAGGCCTGGTCACAGACAGGGCCGCAGGGGCGTTGACCCCTGGTATTCTCTCCAGGTAATACTCCAGGAAATTAACAGATGTGTTACTAAAGTTTAGGACTGAGCAGTACGCCTTCCTGCGTATTGGGTTGCATTCACAAGATAGGGACTACACAAGGTTCTTGTGGTAGGCAAACAGCGAGGTACCTGAGCAAGGGTATGAGACTTATAGGTTCAAGGCTATGTTATTTGGTGCCACTAGTTCACCGTTCTTGCAGCAGGTTACCATAGACTACCACCTAGTGCATTGTAACAGTCCCCTTAAAGAATTTCTGAAGACTATTTTATGTAGACAACAAGCAGGGTACCACCTCAGACGAGAAACTGTTGGTGGATATTTACCGGAAGTCTAATAAGATGCTTTCAGCTAATATGCCATTGAGGGAATGGTTAACAAACAGCCCTACGTTGCGAGACATGGTGAACCGTGATTATACGGGATTCAAAGTGCCTACGGTAACATCGGTATTGGGATTGGAATGGGAAATCGAGGCAGACAAGCTTAGAGTAAAGAGGAAACCCGATGTTGAGGGGAAGCTGACCAGGAGGTCCCTGTTGAGTAAAGTACAGACCACCTTTGACTCCTTGGGATTGTTGACCCCTATTACCATCCGTGGGAGAATGCTAGTACAACGGACCTGGGAGCTGAATTTAGGTTGGGACGATGCACTACCAGAAACTATCTGTCAGGAGTGGGATCTGGTTAGCAAAGATTTAGCCAAACTGCACGAGTTTAAATTCCCTAGATCCTTTGGGAACACCGGACGAAACTGTGACTTGCATGTTTTCTGTTACGCCTCCTCCCGGGCGTATGGAGCGGTAGCATACTTGGTGACTGGAGGCGAGGTCAATCTGGCCACCAGCCGAGCACGAGTAACGCCCCTAAAAGAGTGCTCAATACCAAAACTAGAGCTCACAGCAATGTTGCTGGGAACAAGACTGGAAAAATACGTGGGGAAGTGTTGAGTAACCTGAGGGTGACACACACGTATGTGTGGACAGATTCTAAAGTAGCCTTACAGTGGGTCCAGAATAATATGTCCAAACTTCCCTATGTTAGGAATTGGGTGAAAGAAATACTAGAACTACAGTCAGTATCTACCATTTTGTACGTGCCAACAGATCAAAACCCAGCTGACTTAATCAGCAAATCGGTGACACACAAAAACCCTTCCTGTTGACCCTATCTGTGTGGAATAGCTTATAACCCTGTATGTTGCACTCAGAAGGCATTTCTCTATCTTTCAAGTTGAACCAGGTCTCTGTTATAGCAATAATATCTATATTACCTGCACTTGCAAGTAATCTTAGCTCATCTATCTTATTTCTTAGACTCCTACTATTTGTATAGTAAACCATAAGGGAGCTAGTCACTCGTTGCCCTCTACTATCTCTCTTTGTTTGTTGATCAGTTGCTTTGGCTTTACTAGCAACTTTATTTTGAATATTGTCTTTTAAACATATCCCTGAGGTATCCTGGTAATATTTACTGTTTCCAGGCCTAATACTACAGCCTGATTGTTTCCCACAAACACCCATTCCTCTATAATCTATCAGTTTAAAGTCCAAGACAAGTCTCCAATGACCCCCTCAATCGAATCGGCTAATGCAACCACTACAGCCCCAGAGATGAACCCCATCCCTTGCATACATATCACGTTTGCCATAGAATTTGTCCCAGTTATCAATGAATGGAATTGCAAGTTCCTTGCAGTAGCTGTTTAACCAGCAATTTATACCAATTGCCCTAAACATCCATTCATTGCCCACTCCCTTTTTAGGTAAAATGCTACATATGATTGGGATCCCTCCCTAAGACCTAACTACTTCTATGGCTGACCTGTACTTATCTAGTAGCTCCTGTCTTCTGCCCTTCCCAACGTCATTTCCACCAGCACTAAGACTTATAATGGGCTTGTTCCCATTACCTGACACAATATTATCCAACCTGCTGACTATGTCACCAACACCAGCTCCTGGGCACACCCTCTGTCTGACCTTCCTATCTCTGTTACAAAAAGCACGGTCCATATATCTTACCTGAGAGTCTCCCACAATCAGAATATTCTTACCTTGATTAGCAGGGAAGTCAGTGGTACCTTTAACCTCACTAACCACTGAAGTACACTCGTCCTGGAGAACAGAGAATCGATTTCCTACCTTCACATCTTCTCTCTTAACCTTCCTTATCTTCCTTCTTCCTGAATTGTGAACCACTTGCCACTTAAAGCGGCTGCCACTCTCACTGTCGGTAACCATTTCCTCCTTACCAGCACCAACCATCTCACACTCACTTCCAAACCCTCCTAGGTGAAGCTTCAGCCTCCTATTTTCCTCCTGAAGAGGTAGAACCTCCTTCTTCAACACTTCAACCTGAGATTCTAAAACACTGCAGCTAGCCATGTGCTCGGCAACACCCCACGCTAATTCCCACACAGCTCAGAACAGGTATGACCACAAGTAACTACTGACCTCAGCGTACTCAAAACACTTGTACATAATATTATCCTTTTAGGATGATTTATGTAGGTACACAAAGTAGAAAATAACCGTAGGAATTATTAATACAGTTTTAGGACCTAAAATAGGTAGGATTTGGTTAATATAGTAGTATTAGTTAGAGTGCTAGCTATTCGAAATTCGAATGTAGTCAGTTAAGAAACAGTAGCAAATCAGTTACATACCCGAGGTCATATAGTGTAGACGTATCACACGAGTTAGAACACCGGCATAAAACTCGCTTGGATTGGGGAATGGCTAGACCAACGGAGCTTTCCCTAGTACAGTGGAGTACTACTAGTATCCAGACGAGCCCTGAGGACTAGACAATCGTTCCTGTCAACATAATTGGCCAATTCTTCTGCAGGAACGTGAGTTGAACGTTTGCGGGTTACCGAGGCGAGGCGGACGGAGAAACACCGGAAGTTTGCCACTAATGAGGTACTGGGAGTAACGACGTTAATTACTCTGTCATTTCAAGTGAATTGACTTTCCCATTTTACAGTAGGAGTTACAAATCACTTTAGTTATCTCGAATTTTGTTACATGATTAGAAACATCGGACACAGAATCTGTTTGGCTACAGTTTCTCGAGGTTCGTGAAAAATTAATTTTGGGTGTGATTTACAGGCCCCCAAGCCTTGATAGGGAGTGCAGTAAGGCGTCTAGATATGAAAATGTTGTGTAAATGGGAGATTTTAACTTACTTTAGACAAATTGATTGGAACAATGTGACAGGAAATCTTGAGTCTAGTGACTTTCTTGATGCGGTTCAGGATTGTTTTGTTTTTTTAAAAAACAGTTTGTGACAGAACCAACTAGAGGTAGCAACTTGCTTGATTTGGTTCTTGCTAACAAAGAATCACTAATTAATAATCTTGAGGTTAATGATGAGCTTGGGGAAAGCGATCACAAATCACTTAGTTTTAATATATCATGGAATTACCCAGGTAACTGCAATCAAGTCTCTGTTCAGACTTTCGCTTAGCGGATTTCATGGGGCTGAGAACTTATCTAGGTGGGCTAAATTGGGATGACCTGACTATGGATCAGGTAGGTGGTTTTGGTTGCCAATATGACGTTTTCCAGAGCGTAGTTCTAGCTGCCCAGACAACATTTGTTCCGAGTAGGGAAATTAGATCTAACAAAAATGATCTTAAATGGATTAAAACATCTCAATGGTCAAAAGAGAGACATATTTTGGCGTATCAAAAGAGAGGATTGTCAAATAAGAAATCAATATTTTCAATTAAAGAGTGAAATAAAGAATGGAATAAAAAAAGCAAAAAAGGATTATGAGGCTAAGGTCGCAAGGGATTCGAAGACTAACCCTAAAGGGTTCTTTCAGATATACAGAAGTAAGATTAGGGACAAGATAGGCCCACTTAAGAGTAGCTCAGGTCAGATCACTGACAGTGATAAGGATATGTGTGATATTTTGAATACTTACTTCCTCTCAGTTTTTACTCAGGAAGATACTAGCGAAATTCCAGAAATAATAAATTACGTAGAACAGGAAGACAATAAACTATGCTCGATTGGGGTAACTAGTGACATGGTCCTCAGACAAATAGAGAAATTAAAACCTAACAAATCCCCAGGCCCTGATGAACTGTTTGCAAGAGTTTTAAAGGAATGTAAAGAGGAACTTGGCAAACCTTTGGCAAATCTTTTCAATATATCACTAAAAACTTGCATAGTGCCAGACAAGTGGAAAATGGCAAATGTAATATATATTTACAAGGCAGGTGACAGGTCCTTAGCTTCGAACTATAGACCAATAAGCCTTACCTCCATAGTTGGTAAATTTATGGAATCAATAATTGCCGAGGCTATCGTAGCCATCTTTAAGGCATAAATTGATTAATGAATCTCAACACGGTTTTACTAAGGGGAGTTCTTGTCTTACGAATTTACTAACTTTTTTCACTAAGGTGTTTGAGGAGGTAGATCATGATAATAAATATGATATTGTGTATATGGACTTCAGTGAGGCTTTCGATAGAGTTCCACATCAGAGTTTATTGAGGAAACTTAAGGCACACGGAATAGGAGGAAATTTGTTTTCCTGGGTAGAGGCATGGTTGACAAATAGGTAGCAGAGAGTTTGCATAAATAGGGAGAAATCAGAATGGGTACGTCACAAGCGGTGTCCCACAGGGGTCAGTTTTGGGCCTTTTGTTGTTCACAATTTACATAAACGACATAGATGAAGGAATAAATAGCATCATAAGCAAATTTGCTGATGACACCAAAATAGGCCGTCCAATTCATTCTAATGAGGACATTAGAACACTCCAGGATGATTTGAATAGACTGATGCAGTGGTCGGAGAAGTGGCAGATGCAGTTTAATGTAGACAAATGCAAAGTTCTAAATGTTGGGCAGGACAATAACCATGCCACATATAAACTGAATAATGTAGATCTTAATACTTGTGATTGCGAGAAGAATTTAGGAGTTCTGGTTAGTAGTAATCTGAAGCCAAGACAACAGTGCATAAGTGTTTGCAATAAAGCTAACAGAATCCTTGGCTTCATATCAAGAAGTATAAATAATAGAAGTCTTCAGGTTGTTCTTCAACTCTATATATCTTTGGTTAGGCCTCATTTAGATTATGCTACACAGTTCTGGTCACCGTATTACAGAATGGATATAAATGCACTGGAAAACGTACAGAGGAGGATGACAAAGTTGATCCCATGTATCAGAAATCTTCCCTATGAGGATAGACTGAGGGCCCTGAATCTGCACTCTCTAGAAAGGCGTAGATTTAGGGGGGATATGATTGAGGTGCATAAATGGAAAACAGGAATAAATAAAGGGGATGTAAATAGCGTGCTGAAAACATATACCCAAGACAGGACTCGCAGCAATGGTTTCAAGTTGGAAAAGTTCAGATTCAGGAAGGATATAGGAAAGCACTGGTTTGGTAATAGAGTTGTGGATGAGTGGAACAAACTCCCGAGTACCGTCATAGAAGCTAAGACGTTGTGTAGTTTTGAAAATAGGTTAGATAAATACATGAGTGGGTGTGAGTTGGACCTGACTAGCTTGTGCTACTAGGTCTTATGCCGTGCTCCTTCCTTAAGTGGAAGTGACCTGACTTCCTGGAGTTTACCTGGTGAGGGTTAACTCCAGGTAGTCAGGTCTAAGCTTGGAGTGATGGACCTGCCTCGCATGGGTCAGTAGGCCTGCTGCAGTGTTCCTTCTTTCTTATGTTCTTATGTCTGTGTCAACAGCACTTGCTAATTTTTGCAGCGCACTAGAAGACAGTTCGCACACAAAAAAACATATTCCTCATCTCATTAACAACAAAACTTTACCACTGATTAACTGATAATGAAACTTCAAAACACAAATAAATTTAATAATTTTTTTAGATATTTCACCTCGTCACCCACAGAAAATGTACTTAAATGTTGAAGAGCTTTTGATGCAAGGAATTGCAGCCAAGCTGATTTTCCTTGGATCACTACTCATTAACTTCCATTTTCTAAACCCAATATAGCTGACACAGATATAGTGCTTCCCTATGAATAAAAAAATATTATTAGGCAAATTCTGAAAGGTGACGATGTGGTGAGATTTTTATATTATGATGTTAATGTCTTACCTCAGCCCGGAGAAGGTCAGCTGCGTAGCCTTGAACGTAGAAGATAATCACGATAACCAAACACTTGACAGGCAGTAAAAAGTAACTTAAATCATTTATTATCAAACTTTTGAAACCTATTATGTAAATAAGTTCCAGTAGAGCCATTCCCAACCTCTCTAGGCTGAGAAGCATCAGAGGAAGCGACAAGCATTCACTGAGCTGCTGCTGGATAACCTGAAGGTGAAGATAACGCAGCCGGATCTTACGAAGAGAATGTACCAGAGACGAGCAAGTATCTTCACTGACTGTACCGGATAACAGTAGAGTGTCCAATGTATTGTTGGTGCAAAGGAAGGCATTGCGAAGCAGATGACAACCAGTCACATACATTATTAAGGGAAAACACAGCGTGAGTGGCATTAGAAGTATATAATAGGCTAAGACAACTTTCAGATAGAGGGGTAGTGACTCATCAGTAAAGTAAAATCTATTAAAGCTTGCCTCAAGGAGAAATTCAATAAAAGGAAAAAGAAGAATCAAGGCAATCTTGAAGAGATATGAAGGGAACATAATCTGGAATCCTTGTAATAACTCGAGGTCTTTCAGTGAGTGTAGTAACATCCTCAGGCGGCGACCTTCCGCCCAAAATATTAATTCAAATGCGAAGGGGACAGTGTTTGAGAGGAAAAGAGATGAGATATCGGTAAAAAATAAAATCTTGGGTAAACGTTCCTTTGATATTGCTAGCGTCTGATTGCCTGAAATAAGAAAATATATATTAATTAAATATTTTAACATAAATAAAACAAGTTATGAAGATAAGTGATATATTTCCACCTCGAAGTGAGCCCCTCTTCAGAGGATGAAATAAACAACTCCTCCTTTGTTTTTTTACTTATATCTATAAATGGTTTTCTCGTTTTTTTCCCTCACAGATGTTCATTACACTACTAACAGTAACAAGTGTAATTAACATGGCAGTGAAATCACTGCCAACACTAACACGTGTTAATTACACTACCAGCATTTACTTATGTTCATTACACTTCCAATATTAACTAACATTCATTACAGTTTTCACATTATTGGTACAGACTTACAAAACAGAAGAATTAGTGAAATTCTATGTAACTCAACTCAGTCTTTCAACGAAAAAAAATCTTTTTTATCATTTGCTGTTTAATTAGGAATTATTAATAAATATTAATACATGCAATCTTATTTTCCATAGAATTTACATTAAATGAAGAACTGAAAATTAGTAATTTTGAAGAATTTTAAGGCAGCAGGTGCAAGGAGACAAGCAACTTAACACTCAAGGAGTGAATCAAGGACATTGTTGTGTGCTCGTGGCGCTTAGCACAGCCACGAGCTACGTATTCGCTACGACAACTTATATTACACTCGGCCAGTCTTCCTAAGCAACGTCACAATCTCACTTTGTCCGATATTACCGTCGGACGTGTGATGTTGACATTACCTTGAACACCTAATTAATTATTTAACTGAGTACTATATTGCAGTCTGCTAGGTAAGTCCCCGTTTTCTGTTCCTCCTTCAAAAGTTTTAATCGTCTCTATTTACTATTGTTTTAATAGGCGTTATATGATAATTATTATTTACTAGTAGATAAGTTTACCTAGACAACCTGAGCTAAAAAAAACGTACAAGTAATATAAATAATATTACTAATAATTCACTGTGCAATACTTACATACGAAGTGAACGAAGTGTATTACGTTTATTATTAATGAGGTAAGAGCCATGGTGGCTGCCAGGAGAGTTTTGGAAGCCGCCCACCCACCACCACGCCCACCATAGGGCAGGAGACCAAGCAGGACTGCCGCCCACCTTCCACCACCACGCCCACCATAGGGCAGGAGACCAAGCAGGACTGCCGCCCACTCAACCCAGGATACCACCCACATTTCGCTTGCAGTTTCTTCCTCGTGTTGAAACCTTTTCGTGAAATGAAAATGACTGTTTTAATAATTTTAGAAAATATTTAAAAGGTGAGTGGTGCAGTGAGGAGCTTGTGGAGACAGAACCTTATCCATGAAAGCCAAGAGGGGAATGTATGAGAGTATAGTTATACCAACACTCGTATGGGTGTGAGGCATAGGTGGTGAATGTTGCAACAAGGAGAAGGCTGGAGGCAGTGGAGATGTCATGTCTGAGGTCAATGTGTGGTGTAGAATATAATGCAGAGAATGTAAGGAATTGGAGTACCTAAGAATAAAAATGAACTGTAATTAACCAACTTAGCTTATTGACGAATCCACGACTTCGTAGCCTTCCCCAAAGTCGTTTTAGAGGAGTTCATTCCAATCCTTCGGGCTATCAGAAATAAGTAAGTGTAAATAATTGTATATTGCCCCAGAGGAGCGTATACCCATATATTCAGTACATAAATACTGAACAACTTACTGAGTTGGGCTAAAAAGCCCACCATTCACCGGGTGAATGATAAATCTACCTAGAACATAAATCAGTTCCTAACTGCGCAGTTATAGAACTTCTAAATGTCTGAGCAAACTTACCTGGGTATCTGTATCGGACCCTTAATTCACACCCGGAAAATGTTGACTTGCTTGAAGATCGCTGAGAAATATCACACATCCTTGTCTGGTTGTGTTACACTTGCAATTGTTCTCTTCAATATTTGTCTGTTGCAGTAATTAGTCACTACAATAAGTTGCGCACACTTCTCTGTAATATACCGCTACTTTGGATTGTCATTGTACACATAAACGCGCGGAACAGAGTTTTTTTTATCCTTAAACCGGCGTTATGGTCCCTATTTGAAGGGACAAGACAATCAACTGCCCCCTTCCGTCCCTCGCTAGCCCGGCTTCCCACATAAAGGAAATGTTAAGACAGCTTGTTTTCCTTGCTTGCCAAACCTACAGGAAGCAATGCAGATTGCTTGATTTCTTGCTATGTCTGGGCTCAGACGACTGTGTATGTATCTTTAACATGATATTAGAATGGGTGTAGGATTTTCTTAATATTCCTATTACAGTAAGAGATCGATTATCTCTCATTAACCCATCCAATTTACAACAGCGGTCAGCCATGACGTGACTTACTGGCGCCCCGGGTACGGACACGTGTTACAAACTAAACTGTTGACCAAGAGACTAGCAAGACTTCACTGCCCTCTCTGAGAGGGCTGAAAGAGGCTTGAAAAGGCTTAAAGGGGGCCGATACCCCTCCAGGAGAAATTTTCTCCACAGAGAATTCGTAGTTTGGAGATTAGGAGGAGGTGTGGGATTACCAAAACTATTATCCAGAGGGCTGAGGAGGGGTTATTTATATGGTTTGGACATATAGAGAGGGTGGAACAAAATAGAATGACTTCGAGAGTGTATAAATCTTTAGTGCAGGGAAGGCAGGGTAGGGGTCGGCCTAGAAAAGGTTGGAGGTTTTGTGTGCTAAGGGCTTGGACTTCCAGCAAGCGTGCGTGAGCATGTTAGGAGCGAATGGAGACAAATGGTTTTTAGGACTTGACGTGCTGTTGGAGTGTAGGCAGGTAACATTTATGTAGTGTAAGCACGCCTCTGGCAAGACAGTGATGGAGTGAATGATGATGAAAGTTTTTCTTTGTCAGTCCACCTTGCCTTGGTGGGAAACGGCCTATGTGTTAATCAAAAAAAATTAATAGTTCGTGAATCTGGCGAATTATGATATATAACCAGAAAAATCGAACTTCAAACCATTGAGCTGGCGGTCATAAGAACACTTTTCCATAAGTTCAAACATGAATCACTCTATCGAGTTGTTTTTTACTTTACTTCGAATTTTCAGCACATTATATTATATGTGTATATTGTTATTTAGACTAAGATAGCGATCTTCATGGGAAAGGAAACAGGGAACCAGATTTTTTCAGAAACTTTCACAAAAATATGAGTGAACGTCTGTCTTATGTGTCAGAACACCAGAGGTGATCATGTTAAAGCAAGGAAGGTAGTCGGAGAGTTGAGCTCGTGGGATGTCATTGAGCTTAACAACTGGTTAATTGAGAGGAAAATTCATTATAGTCATAGAAAGTCATAGAAAGCCTCTCATAGTGTTGAAAAATTGAAATGATCGACTGTTACAATTTATTGAATTGGACATTGGTTAATGGGCCAGTATATAAGCGCCAAGCTACGGTGCTCTTCACCAGTTCCAAGGCTGAGGGACTGATTACCTCATCTTTTGAATATAATTCTTCATATTATGTCTATGTATTGTATTGATAAAGCCACTGGTTGGCGGTATTGTTTACCATTTATGTACAACTCTATTCCATGTTCTGAGAAAACGTCCTTTTCCCCACTGAGAGAAACATTTTCCAGTCACTTTGAAAGACGTGACTCTACTATGCTGGCTACTGGCAGAGACATGTCTCTGAAGTGTGCGTCTCTGATTACTTTCTATCAAATGCTACGTAGCACTGTTGAACACTGGTGAACCTGCTTCTTGTCAGGACGTCTGTTTGAGTACTATCTATTTTTCTGTTTCCTCGTTGACTGACGCTTAATACGACTTTTAGATTAGCTATGTGAGTTATAAGGTTTTGGAAAGAAGCATTGAGGTCACAGACACTGGCCACTTTCGGAGACTAATCTCTGAGGGGCTGTCAGTGAAATTATTAGGTTGAAATCTTTGTTGATTTGCGGTACAGTGTTGGACTTGTTATATATCAAGTAAGTGCTTCAAGTCTCCACTCATTCTTCTTTTTACCTGTTAACAATTGTTTATTACAAATTGTCTTGAGGCTGTTGGGAAAGGTTAGAATTACAGATGCTGTCCCTTGTCAGAGAAATGTCACATAAATCCAGAAATCCTCATAGCGCTGGATTTGGTTCGAGTCAGTACGATGGCTCTAGTCCTCTTTCATTCTTCTGTTTTCTAATTGGTAGACATCTGTTAGGAGATTACTTGGGTTTATGAACTATGTGGGTTTCTATGGAGTGAAAATGGAAGTTCTGTGAAAGTTTCTGGTACTGTTGGTAGAACAGATGGTGTTAAGTCATGGAGACACCTCACAGAATTGTTGTCTCTGAAATCTTCTACTTGAAAGCCTCGAAGCTCAGTGGTACTGGAATTCGTCTACTTCTTCTTATGCCCACTATTGGTGTCCCTGTCCATAATTTGTGTTTTACAACTGATCTTGAGTTAATGAACTGAATGATCTTGAGGTGTATAAGAATTGATGTATTATGAAGGCTTCCAGGATGCTGTGGGAAGACACATTATGGTCATAGATGCTGGCCATGGACAGAGACATGTCTTTTAGGAGTGAGGAAGAGTGAAATATGAGTGTAGTTGAAGTGTAGAAAGTCTGTGAGTAGATGAAAGGGGGTGAAGCAGATGGGATTGATTGGATTAAGAAAGAAATATTACAAGCAGGTGGGGATATATTTGTGGAATAGTTGGTGATTTTATGAAAGAGAGGGAAGATACCTAGTAGAAGGCAGGGAGCATGCGTAGGTCCTTTGTATAAATGCAAAGGCTACGAAAGCGAGTATAATAATTATAGGGGACAAAGCCTGTTGAGTATATCTTATAAGGTGTATAGTAGATTTATTAATGAAAGAATTAAGAGTAAGACAGAGAGCAGGATCGTAGATGAACAAGGTTTTAGTAAGGGCAGGGGATGTGTTTACAGTGAAACATATAAGTGAAAAGTATTTAGAAAAGGGTAAAGAGGTTTTCGTTGCATTTATGGATTTGGAGATGCGCTGTATGACCCCTGTGGTTTAGCGCTTCTTTTGATTATAATAATAATATGGATTTAGAAAAGGCATATGATAGGGGGGATAGGGAAGCAACGTGACACATGTTGCAACTGTATGGAATAGGTGGTAAGTTACTGAAAACAGCTTAGAGTTTTTATGAGGATATACGTAACACCAATATCACGTCTATCTCCACCCTACTAGTGACAACTCGTAATTATGCATTGCTACGCCTTTTTTTCTGACACCAACATCATAATTATTTCTTGCCAACGTTTTTTCTTGCATCATCATACTAGTGACAACAACATCATTTCTGTCTCCACCAGTTTTAGTCACCACTCTCATGTCCTGCTATTACGTGCTAGTGACACCAACCTCATATACTTCACCATTGAAGTGACCTAAACGTCATGTTTGTCTGCACCTTGCTAATAATTCCTGCCTCTTATATGACTTCACTCTTCTAGTAACATAACCTCGTCTCTGGCTCCACAATACTAGTGACACCAACCTCTTTTTAGGTTCTACCCTTCTTGTGACACCTACCTGTTGTCTAGGTGACACCAACCTCCTAGTGACAGTAACCTCGTATCTGGCTCCACCCTGCTAGTAACACTAACGCGTAACTGGCAAAAATTTCAATGGCTCCAGAGTCATGTCTAGCCCCTCCTTGCTATTGATTTCAACACCAATGTTGAAACTACAATGAAAGTGACACTAACGTCAATTATTCAAGCAGCCTGAGTGATCGAGGCATCAATATGTTGACCTGATCTAGAAGATAGCTGTGAAAGCGATGACCCCAAATAAACCACAGAGAAACCCGAATGCCTGGGACTAGTGGTCCACTGCCTGTGGCTAGTGGTCCACCATGCCTGGGACTAGTAGTCCACCATGCCTGTGGCTAGAGGTCCACCATGCCTGTGGCTAGTGGTCCACCATGCCTGTGGCTAGTTGTCCACCATGCCTGTGGCTAGTGGTCCACCATGAATGTGGCTAGTGGTCCACCATGCCTGTGGCTAGTGGTCCACCATGCCTGTGGCTAGTGGTCCACCATGCCTGTGACTAGTGGTCCACCATGCCTGGGACTAGTGATCCACCATGCCTGTGGCTAGTGGTCCACCATGCCTGGGACTAGTGGTCCACCATGCCTGTGACTAGTGGTCCACCATGCCTGTGACTAGTGGTCCACCATGCCTGTGACTAGTGGTCCACCATGCCTGTGACTAGTGGTCCACCATGCCTGTGACTAGTTGTCCACCTTTCCTGTGACTAGTGGTCCACCATGACTAGGACTAGTGGTCCTACATGCCTTGAATCATTTATTACATTATATATTATTGGAACAGGGCCTCTAATGCCACTGACTGATGAACCAACTTGACTGAAATTAAGGACTGTTTGCCCTGTTTGCCTGGAACTGGGAGCCCCGTGTGCCTGGGCCGTCATGACTGGGAGTCAGGGTTAACATGACTTGTGCAAAGAGCTCTGCAGTTTTGAGACTAGGTGCCTAGTAGGCCTGAAACTATATAGCAGGTTGTGGGGACTATATAGCAGATATGTGTGACTACATAGCAGGTATGTGGGGACTATATGCAGGTATGTGTGGACTACATAGCAGGTATGTGGGGACTATATAGCAGGTATGTGGGGACTATATAGCAGGTATGTGTGGACTACATAGCAGGTATGTGGGGACTGTATACTAGGTATGTGGGGACTACATAGCAGGTATGTAGGGACTAATAGCAGGTATGTGGGGACTATATAGCTGGTATGTGAGGACTATACAGCAGTATGTGGGACTATATAGCAGGTATGTGGGACTATATAGCAGGTATGTGGGGACTATATATCAGGTATGTGGGGACTATATAGCAGGTATGGGGACTATATAGCAGGTATGTGGGGACTATATAGCAGTATGTGGGGACTATATAGCAGATATTTGGGGACTATATAGCAGGTATGTGGAGACTATATAGCAGGTATGTGGGAACAATATAGCAGGTATGTGGGACTATATAGCAGGTATGTGGAGACTATAGAGCAGGTATGTGGTAGCTATATAGCAGGTATGTGGGGACTATATAGCAGGTATGTGGGGACTATATAGCAGGTATGTGGGGACTATATAGCAGGTATGTGGGGACTATATAGCAGGTATGTGAGGACTATATAGCAGGTATGTGGGGACTATATATCAGGTATGTGGGGACTAAATAGCAGGTATGTGGGGACTATATAGCATGTATGTGGGACTATATAGCAGTATGTGGGGACTATATAGCAGGTATGTGGGACAATATATCAGGTATGTGGGGACTATATAGCAGGTATGTGGGGACTATATAGCAGGTATGTGGGGACTATATAGCAGGTATGTGGGGACTATATAGCAGGTATGTGGGGACTATATAGCAGGTATGTGAGGACTATATAGCAGGTATGTGTGGACTATATATCAGGTATGTGGGGACTATATAGCAGGTATGTGGGGACTATATAGCATGTATGTGGGACTATATAGCAGTATGTGGGGACTATATAGCAGGTATGTGAGGACTATATAGCAGGTATGTGGGGACAATATATCAGGTATGTGGGGACTATATAGCAGGTATGTGGGGACTATATAGCAGGTATGTGTGGACTATATAGCAGGTATGTGGGGACTATATAGCAGGTATGTGGGGACTATATAGCAGGTATGTGGGGACTATATAGCAGGTATGTGGGGCATATATAGCAGGTATGTGGGGACTATATAGCAGGTATGTGGGGACTATATAGCAGGTATGTGGGGACTATATAGCAGGTATGTGGGGACTATATAGCAGGTATGTGGGGACTATATAGCAGGTATGTGGGGACTATATAGCAGGTATGTGGGGACTATATAGCAAGTATGTGGGGACTATATAGCAGGTATGTGGGGACTATATAGCAGGTATGTGGGGACTATATAGCAGGTATGTGGGGACTATAGCAGGTATGTGGGGACTATAAAGCAGGTATGTGGGGACTATATAGCAGGTATGTGGGGACTATATAGCAGGTATGTGGGGACTATATAGCAGGTATGTGGGGACTATATAGCAGGTATGTAGGGACTATATAGCAGGTATGTGGGGACTATATAGCAGGTATGTGGGGACTATATAGCAAGTATGTGGGGACTATATGCAGGTATGTGGGGACTATATAGCAGGTATGTGGGGACTATATAGCAGGTATGTGTGGACTATAGCAGGTATGTGGGGACTATAGAGCAGGTATGTGGTGACTATATAGCAGGTATGTGGGGACTATATAGCAAGTATGTGGGGACTATATAGCAGGTATGTGGGGACTATATAGCAGGTATGTGGGGACTATATAGCAGGTATGTGGGAACTATATAGCAGGTATGTGGGGACTTTTACTCTGATATTACGAGAACCTATTATAGCCCAGTATATTAAAGACATATAACAAATTGTGATGTAAATGTCTAATGCAGTAGGATTGGGACATTCTAGATTGCTGGAGATAAATAGCAAAATTTGCTTATGACGTAAAACCTATTATGCACAGGAATTTGATTCAGTATGTCTGGGACTCTGTCTACTGTGACTAAGATATATCACTCAGTAAGACTAGGGCACAGTGTCCTAAATGCCTGGAACAGATAACAGTGTTCCAGGGACTAGTACTGATGGTATTGTCTAAGGCATCAACATTGTTTCTGACCATAAGTGAAATATTTTATATTGGCAGAACACTGTACCAGAGAGTTGACATTTCAGGTATACGAAAAAGAAAGTGCGTCCATGCTGGTAAAATATCTTTATCCAAGGAAACTGAGCTATCTTACCTTTCGTCGACTCAAATCTCATTGCTCCCTATTTCCCATAAACTTGTGAACCCTATTAAATTAGTTCATATGAGTAAATTATCAACTAGATCGTTAAAGATTAGATTTTGCCACCGAAGTGGCTAGTTTATTGTGCACCCCATATCCATCCTGTGGACGGTAGCGCAAGACCATATGGATACACAAAAGGCCTAGGAACTAGACCCCAATAGGGTTAACAGGTGTACATTTGGATTTATATCTACAGTTCACTTATCTGTTATAAGCAAATTTAGAAAATTTGCTTAGTATATCTGGTATCTTATTTTCATTAATAAGATATCTTAACATGTCACATAGGTTATTATACTGTCTATCTATATATTCCTCAATAAGTGGACAATTAAGCACATAGTGACCACGTGCCTGACCACCTAATTTGCATTTGGTTTGATCCTCATCTGTGTCTCCCAAACTGCCGGAAGTACTTGTAACCAAGCCTAAGCCTGGCCACTGAAACATCAGTCAGTCTGTTCACATTGCAAGTTGCACCATAAACATACTTATCTACGTTCATGTTATCATAGTGGGTTATAAATCTACTCAGGCTTCTAATTGCATTCCTAAAACATTCATTTTCATTATTTACTTCTCTCCCAATATTATTCCTAATGCTAGACACATATATACCAAAGTTATTTCTACATTCTCCTTCAGGGTACTCGTCTTGGCTAACATATCAACTTTATCATGAAAGAATAATCCAGTGTGTGATGGGATCCATAACATTTGTATATTAATTCCTTTGTCCAGGATTTTTGAGTATCTGTACCTGGCTTCTCCAATGAGCATGTTCTTGGAGTCATTATATGAGTCAAGAGTCTTCAATGATGACAGAATCAGTAATAATGATAGTCAAGCTCAGTGTCATAAGTTAGCTTTAGCGGTCAGTTGTTAATTCATATGACTAACTCAACAAATTTATTATCATTATTATTATGCACTCAGGTAATAATGGCCTGTAAACCTGGTCGTAATGGGACTTGGAGCGAAAATAAACACAGCAGTAGTCTTTAAATTGTATTGTATTGTGTGTGTGTGGTGTGAATATAATGCAGAGAATTCGTAGTTTGGAAGTTAGGAGGAGGTGCGGGATTACCAAAACTATTATCCATAGGGCTGAGGAGGGGTTGTAGAGGTGGTTCGGACATATAGAGAGAATTGAACGAAATAGAATGACTTCGAGTGTATAAATCTGTAGTGGAGGGAAGGCGGGGTAGGGGTCAGCCTAGGAAAGGTTGGAGGGAGGGGGTGAAGGAGGTTTTGTGTGCGACGGGCTTCGACTTCCAGCAAGCATGCGTGAGCGTATTTGATAGGAGTGAATGGAGACAAATGGTTTTTAATACTTGACGTGCTGTTGGAGTGTGAGCAAAGTAACATTTATGAAGGGATTCAGGGAAACCGGCAAGCCGGACTCGAGTCCTGGAGATGGGAAGTACATTGCCGGCACTCTGAAGGAGTGGTGTTAATGTTGCAGTTTTATAACTGTAGTGTAAAGCACCCCTCTGGCAAGACAGTGATGGAGTGAATGATGATGAAATTTTTTTTTTTCGGGCCACCCTGCCTTGGTGGGAATCGGCCGATGTGTTAATATATATATATATATATATATATATATATATATATATATATATATATATATATATATATATATATATATATATATATATATATATAGCAAAACAACCACTATGAAAAATAGAAGAATTCCAAGCGCTTTCGTGACTACTCACATTATCAAGGAACTATAAAAGGAAACGTGAGAAGAAGGCTTATAAAGAGGCAGAATACACCTCACAGTCACATCACACTAACAAAGACTACACCTCACAGTAGCGTAACATCTCACGACTCTGTGAAGAGGAACATAAGAAAGGACCTGAAACTCTTCCCAAGAATTAAGATTAGTCCAATTAATCATTAAATTCTTTTTTTTTTCCCCTAAAATTTTAAACCCCATCTAAAAGGGAATAGTTATTTACTTCAAATTAAATAAAATTTTAGAATAAAGCTTTTTTTTAGCTATTTAAATCTTTTAAAATAGCTAAAAATATTTTTTACAACCCAAGGGACAACCCCTTTTCAACCAAAAATATTTGGTTCTTCTTCCATGAAAACTTTTTAGTTTTTTCTTAAAAAAACAAAGGATTTAAAAATCTTATGTAAAAGACGATAAAAATTCCCCAAAAAAATTTCTATAAGATTCCCTTAAAATATGCGATAAAGTTTATTATGGTCAAACGGAAAAAGTCTTAACAAGATTCAAATAAATAACATTAGAACTGGACAAGATTTAATTATTTATTCATTGAAGACAACCCGATTTCAAAATGTAAGGGTATAAAGTCCATGGTTGGAGGTATAAAGATTTCAAAAGCATTTTAAAATATTGAATTTTTTTTTTAATAAATTGATTTATAATTAAAAAATTTGGGAAAATTTAATGTTTAAAATTGGGAATAATTTTTTTTGGGAAAGGTTAGGTCTTTCTTATTTCCTCTTCGAGTGTGGATTTCCTACTGTGGGTATTTTAGTTGATTATTAAGTGTATTCTCCTCTTAAACCTTCTCTCGTTCCATATTTCCCTTGATAATGTGATTCAAAACCTTAATTTTTTATTTTCATAGTGGTTTTTTGCTATTTTGATACCCCAACCGTTTACTGTGATCTTTTTATATATATATATATATATATATATATATATATATATATATATATATATATATATATTTTTTTTTTTTTTTTTTTTTTTTTTTTTTTTTTTAACCATGGGATTCCCACAAGGCAGGGTGCCCGAAAAAAAAAATTTCTTCATTCCTCCACTTTTCTTGAAAGGGTGCTTTAACAAGTTATAAAACTGCCTTCACCCTCCTTCAGATGGGCCCTTCTTCCCTCTCCAGAACTCAAGTCCGGCCTGCCATTTCCTGAATCCCTTCATAAATTTCTTTGCTCACCCCCAACAGCCGTCAAGTTTAAAACCATATGCCTCCATTCACTCCTATCAAATACGCTCACACATGCTTGCTGGAAGTCCAAGCCCCTCGCACAAAAACTTCCTTTACCCCCTCCCTCCAACCTTTCTGGGGCCCACCCTACCCCGCCTTCCCTCCACTCAGTTTAACACCCCGAATTCTGTCTCGTTCCATTTCTCTCTACATGTCAAACCCCTCAACAACCCCTCCTCAGCTCTCTGGACAATGTTTTGGTGATCCCACCTCCTCCAACCAAACTCCAATTCTCTGCATTTATTCCCCACACATTACCTCAGAATGCACCCACTCCTCCCAGCCTTCTCCTCTTAACATTCATCCCCTGCTTCCACCCATTGGCGTTGGTATAACTATATTCATCTTCCCTTTACTTATGGCAGGTTCTTTGTCTCCCGACTCCGAAATCTCCACTCACCCCCTCATCAATTCTATGTTCACCTCTCCAAACCCATCCCCGACATGTCCACTCCCAAAATCTGAAACATTCACCTCCTCCTTTCTCTCCCCTCCAATCTGATATCCCAAACTTTCGTCACCTATTCTTTTTGTTTCCTTATAACCTTCTTTTTTCCTATATTCACTTTCAATTTTCTTCTTTTACACACTACCAAATTATCCACCACCTCTCCCTTCTCTTCAAATCTCCCAAAACACAGTGTCATCACAAAAAGCAACGACAACTCCCTTTGTATTTGCTTCTTTATCTTTTAGCCCAACACCTCTTGCCAAGACCCTCGCATTCACTTCTCTTACAACCCCATCTATAAATATATTGAACAACCACGGTGACATCACACATCCTTGTCTAAGGCCCACTTTTACTGGGAAATAGTCCCCTTCCCTCCTACACACTCTAACCTGAGCCTCACTATCCTCATAAAAACTCTTCACTGCTTTCAGTAACCTTCCTCCTATTCCATACACCTGCAACATCTGCCACATTGCCCCCTATCTACCCTATCATACGCCTTTTCCAAATCCATAAATGCCACAAAACATCTTTACCCTTATCCAAATACTGTTCACCTATATGTTTCACTGTAAACACTTGGTCTACACACCCCTACCTTTCCTAAAGCCCCCTTGTTCATCTGCTATCCTGCTTCTGTTTTACTCTTAATTCTTTCAATAATAACTCTACCATACACTTTACCAGGTACACTCAACAGACTTATTCCCCTATAATTTTTGCACTCTCTTTGTCCCTTTGCCTTTATACAAAGGAACAATACACGCTCTCTGCCAATCCCTAGGTACCTTACCCTCTTCCATACATTTATTAAATAATAGCACCAACCACTCCAAAATTATATCCCCACCTGCTTTTAACATTTCTATCTTTATCCCATCAATCCCAGCTGCCTTACCCCCTTTCATTCTACCCACTGCCTCACGAACTTCCCCTACACCACAACTGGCTCTTCCACACTCCTACAAGATGTTATTCCTCCTTGCCCTACACACGAAATCACAGCTTCCCTGTCTTCATCAACATTTAACAAATCCTCAAAATATTCTCTCCATCTTCCCGATACCTCTAACTCTCCATTTAATAACTCTCCTCCCCTATTTTTAACTGTCAAATCCATTTGTTCTCTAGGCTTCCTCAACTTATTAATCTCATTCCAAAACTTTTTCTTATTTTCAACAAAATTTGCTGATAACATCTCACCCACTCTCTCATCTGCTCTCTTTTACATTGCTTCACCACTCTTTTAACCTCTCTTTTTCTCTCCATATACTCTTCCCTCCTTGCATCACTTCTACTTTGTAAAAACCTCTCATATGCTAACTTTTCTCCCTTACTACTCTCTTTACATCATCATTCCACCAATCGCTCCTCTTCCCTCCCGCACCCACTCGCCTGTAACCACAAACTTCTGCTGAACACTCTAACACTACATTTTTAAATCTACCCCATACATTTTCGACCC
Organism: Cherax destructor; assembly: GCA_009830355.1. Classification (NCBI taxonomy): domain Eukaryota; kingdom Metazoa; phylum Arthropoda; class Malacostraca; order Decapoda; family Parastacidae; genus Cherax; species Cherax destructor. Next base: position 109,178 of record WNWK01004546.1, on the reverse strand, counting down.
CATTGCCTACACTCTCACTAGCCCATCTATCCTCCAATAGTTGTTTATATCTTACCCTAACTGCCTCCTCTTTTAGTTTATGAACCTTCACCTCTCTTTTACTTACTGATTCTATTTTCCTTGTATCCCATCTACCTTTTACTCCCACTGTAGCTATAACTAAAAAGTGATCTGATATATCTGTAGCCCCTCTATAAACATGTACATCCTGAAGTCTACTCAACAGTCTTTTATCTATCAATACATAGTCCAACAAACTACTGTCATTACGCCCTACATCATATCTTGTATACTTATTTATCCTCTTTTTCTTAAAATATGTATTACCTATAACTAAACCCCTTTCTATACAAAGTTCAATCAAAGGGCTCCCATTATCATTTACACCTGGCACCCCAAACTTACCTACTACACCCTCTCTGCATGTTTCTCCCACTTTAGCATTTAGGTCCCCTACCACAATTACTCTCTCATTTGGTTCAAAAGTTCCTATACATTCGCTTAACATCTCCCAAAATCTCTCTCTCTCCTCTACACTCCTCTCTTCTCCAGGTGCATACACGCTTATTATGACCCACTTTTCGCATCCGACCCTTATTTTAATCCACATAATCCTTGAATTTACACATTTATATTCCCTCTTTTCCTTCCATAACTGATCCTTCAACATTATTGCTACCCCTTCCTTAGCTCTAACTCTCTCAGATACTCCTGACTTAATCCCATTTATTTCTCCCCACTGAAACTCGCCTACCCCCTTCAGCTTTGTTTCGCTTAGGGCCAGGACATCCAACTTCTTTTCATTCATAACATCGGCAATCATCTCTTTCTTATCATCCGCACTACATCCACGCACATTCAGACAACCCAATTTTATAAAGTTTTTCTTCTTCTCGTTTTTAGTAGATTTGTACAGGAGAAGGGGTTACTAGCCCATTGCTCCCGGCATCTTAGTCGCCTCATACGACACGCATGGCTTACGGAGGAAAGATTCTTTTCCACTTCCCCATGGACAATAGAGAAAATAAAAGGAACAAGAGCTATTAAGAAAAAGAAGAAAAACCTAGATGTGTGTATGTATATATATGCATGTGTATGCCAGTGTAGTGTGACCTAAAGTGTAAGTAGAAGTAGCTAGATATACCTGTTATCCAGCGTGTTTATGAGACAGAAAAAAGACACCAGCAATCCTACCATCATGTAAAACAGTTTCAGGTTTCTGTTTCACAGTCACCTGGCAGGACGGTAGTACCTCCCTGGGTGGTTGCTGTCTACCAACCTACTACCTAAAATATATATATATATATATATATATATATATATATATATATATATATATATATATATATATATATATATATATATATATATGTCGTGCGGAATAGGTAAAACTGGCCAATTAGCAAGAACTCATTTAAAATTAAGTCCTTTCTAACATTTTCTCTCATACATTTAAAGATATATTTTTTCATTTATGTTAATGTAAGAATTTATAATTTTGTACCAAGAGAAACTTTGAAAACCTACCTAACCTTATTACAACAAGCGCAATTTAATTTAGCCTAACCCAACTAAATATATTTTAGATACGTTAACATTAATTTAATAATAAATAAACACAATGAAATATATTTTTTCGTTATGTTCAGAATGATTTTGGCGAAATTATTGCATACACAAATTTTCACTTGTCTTATATGGCAAGGTGAGCGTTGCTATTTAAGCCAAAATCGCAAGTTTTACCTAATCGGCACGACATATATATATATATATATATATATATATATATATATATATATATATATATATATATATATATATATATACCTAATGTATATATATATATATATAATGTATATATATATACCTAATGTATATATATATACACCTAATTGTGGTTGCAGGGGTCGAGACTCAGTTCCTGGCCCCGCCTCTTCACTGATCGCTACTTTGTCCTCTCTGCCTGCTCCATGAGCTTTATCATTCATCGTCTTAAAACTATGTATGGTTCCTGCCTTCTGTTCATCACTTGCTAGACTATTCCACTTTCTGACAACTCTATGACTGAAGAAATACTTCCTAACATCCCTTTGACTCGTAGGAGTCTTCAACTTCCAATTGTGACCCCTTGTTTCTGTGTCCTATATCTGGAACATCGTGTCTTTGTCCACCTTGTCAATTCCTCGCAGTATTTTATATGTCGTTAACATGTCTACCCTGACCCTCCTGTTTTCCAGTGTCGTCAGACTAATTTCCCTAAACCTTTCTTCGTAGGACAATTCCTTTAGCTCTAGGACTAGTCTTGTTGCAAACCTTTGCACTTTCTCTAATTTCTTGACGTTCTTGACCAGCTGTGGATTCCAAACTTGTGCTGCATTCTCCAATATGGGCCTGACGTATATTGTGTACAGTCTTGAACGATTCCTTACTGAGGTATCGGAGCGCTATTCTTAGGTTTGCCCGTATGCTGTCAGGATATGTGCTCGGTATTATACTCACCCCAAGATTTTTTTCCTTGATTGAGGTTTGCAGTCTTTGGCCACCTAGACTATACTCTGTCTGCGGTCTTCTTTGACCTTCCCCGATCTTCATGACTTTGCACTAGGAGAGGTAAAATTCAAGGAGCCAGTTGCTGGACCAGGATTGTAGCCTGTCCAGGTATCTTTGTAGTCCTGCCTGATCCTCGACCGATTTATTTCTTCTCATTAACCATTGGTGGGCACAGCTAACCGAAAAGTTAGCTTCGCTAACCTCTTATCCACTAACTTAAAAATTAGCTACCCTAACGCTAAACCGCTGAACGACCGAGAAAATTAGCGGAAGCTAATGCTAAACGCTAACTTTGTCGCATGAATTCAGATTCGGCTTAGATTTTTAGTGTTTTACATTTAAACGACATGCCCATCAGCGTCAAGTGCAAATTCCTACTGTATGCGAGGACAGTGCTCTGTTAGTGCCAGGTAAAGTCCCACAAGATATAGCTAATGTAATAACACTAAAACTGGAGTCCTGCAGCAATTAGTAGACAACAAACTATCGTTACACCTCGGGAAAACGAAAGCCTTACTCTTTGGCACGATTCGTAAACTGAGAAGGATAAATAATTTTAATTTCCGGTGTAATGGGGAACCCATCACTTCAGTTTCCTCAGTAAAATATCTGGGAATTCCCTTTGACCCATGCATGTCAGGAGAACTGATACGGAAGAGTGTAGTAAAGAAAGCAAATGCCAGACTAAAGTTCCTCTACAGACAAGCACAGTGTCTACCTGCTGAGACACAGTGTCTACCAACTGAGACACAGTGTCTACCTACTGAGCACAGTGTCTACCTACTGAGACACAGTGTCTACCTACTGAGACAGTGTCTACCTACTGAGACACAGTGTCTACCTACTGAGACACAGTGTCTACCTACTGAGAAACAGTGTCTACCTACTGAGACAGTTTCTACCTACTGAGACACAGTGTCTACCTACTGAGACACAGTGTCTACCTACTGAGACAGTTTCTACCTACTGAGGCACAGTGTCTACCTACTGAGACACAGTGTCTACCTACTGAGACACAGTGTCTACCTAATGAGACACAGTGTCTACCTACTGAGACACAGTGTCTACCTACTGAGACACAGTGTCTACCACTGAGGCACAGTGTCTACCTACTGAGACACAGTGTCTACCTACTGAGACACAGTGTCTACCTACTGAGACACAGTGTCTACCTACTGAGACACAGTGTCTACCTACTGAGACAGTGTCTACCTACTGAGACACAGTGTCTACCTACTGAGACACAGTGTCTACCTACTGAGACACAGTGTTCTATGAGACACAGTGTCTCAATGAGGACACAGTGTCTACCTAATGAGACACAGTGTCTACCTACTGAGGCACAGTGTCTACCTACAGAGGCACAGTATATACCTACTGAGGCACAGAGTCTACTTACTGAGGCACAGTGTCTACCAACTGAGGCACAGTGTCTCCTACTGGGCACAGTGTCTACCTACTGAGGCTCGCAGGACACTATGTCTAGCCCTTATACAATGTCATATGGACTACACTTGCTCTTCATGCTACTCTGCCTTGACAAAAAAAAACTGAAAGCTAGATTACAAATCACCCAGAACAAAATGGTAAGATTCATCCTGGACCTGGGTCCAAGAGAGTATATAGGCCTGGGTCCAAGAGAACATGTAGGCCTGGGTCCAAGAAAACATGTAGGCCTGGGTCCAAGAGAACATGTAGGCCTGGGTCTAAGAGAACATGTAGGCCTGTGTCTAAGAGAACATGTAGGCTTGGGTTCAAGAGAACAAGTAGGCCGGGATGAATTACAACAATTGGATATGCTGAAAGTTGAAGACAGAGTAAAACAACTGAAGTTAAATAAAGTTATAAAATTGCTCACAAACAGTGTTCAGAATTTCTTGCTGCCAATTTTGTCAAGGCTGAGAACAAAAGCAATCTGTTTCCGAAGTTAGCGGAAACGCTAATCCAATCCGCTAAACAAAAAGTAAGTTCCACTAATTAGCGGTTAGCCGATTAGTGGAACTGTGCCCAAACACTCTCATTAATTTCACATCATCTTCAATTTAGTTTAATATCTTTATTATGCACCCCATACCCATCCTGTGGGCGGTAGTCAAAAGATTACAGAGGTACATAATGGGTCCAGGGACTGGACCTCAAAGTTTGATAGCTGAGCAAGTTACAAAGGTAATGAACTCAGGTAAGATCTGGTCACAATCATGACAAGTTACAAAGGTATTTACAGATTACAGAGGTATATAATGGGTCCAGAGACTGGGCCCCAAATATTTGATAGGTGAGCAAGATACAAAGGTAATCTATCCCTTCAGTTGTCATTCACATATTCCAAAAACAGCACAGGTCCTAGGATTGACCCCTGTGGGACCCGCTCGTCACAGGCGCCCACTCAAACACATCGTCACGTACCATGACTCGTTGTTGCCTCCCTGTCAGATATTTTCTGATCCATTGCAGTGCCTTTCCTGTTACGTGTGCCTGATTCTCTAGCTTTTGCATTAACCTCTTGTGAGGAACTGCGTCGAACGCCTTCTTGCAGTCCAAGAAAATGCAGTCTATCCACCCCTCTCTCTCGTGTCTTACTTCTGCTACATTGTCATAAAACTCCAGTAGGTTTGTGACACAGGATTTTCCTTCCCTGAAACCGTGCTGGTTGTTGTTTGTAAGCTTGTGTCTTTCTAGGTGCTCCACCACTCTCCTCCTGATGATCTTCTCCATGACTTTGCATACTATACACGTCAGTGACACAGGTCTGTAGTTTAATGCCTCGTGTCTGTCTCCTTTCTTAAAAATTGGGACTACATTTACCATCGTCCATACCTATGGAAGTTGCCCAGTTTCTATGGATGTGTTGAAGATTTTTGTTAGTGGCACACACAGCATCTCTGCTCCCTCTCTAAGGACCCACGGAGAGATGTTGTCTGGTCCCACCCACCTTTGAGGTATCAAGTTCACATAGTTGCTTCTTCACCTACTTCTCGGTTGTGTGTATTTCATCCAGCACTTGTTGGTATAACTCCCTATTCTGAATTTCTGGAGTCCTTCCTGTCTCCACTGTAAATACTTCTTTAAATTTCATGTTGAGCTCCTCACATACCTCTTGGTCGTTTCTTGTGAACTCCCCACCTTCCTTCCTCAGCCTGATTACCTGGTCATTGACTGTTGTTTTCCTCATGATGTGGCTATACAACAGCTTCGGGTCAGACTTGACTTTTGATGCTATGTCATTTTCATATTGTCGCTGAGCCTCCCTTCTTATCTGTGCATATTTGTTTCAGGCTCTTCGGCTAATCTTTTTATTTTCCTGGGTCCTTTGTCTTCTGTACCTTTTCCATTCTCTAGTGCACTTAGATTTTTGCCTCCCTACACCTTTGAGTGAACCAAGGACTCGTTCTGGTCTTCCCATTATTTCTGTTTCCTTTGGGAACAAACCTCTCTCTGGGATTTATTATAATTTTTTGACTCTATCGACTTTTTAGAAGTAGTTCAGGATTGTTTTTTGAAGCACTTGGTGACAGAACGTACAAGGGGAAATAACTTGCTTGACTTGGTTCTGGCAAACAAGGAAACCCTTGTTAATAATTTAGAAATTGCAGAGGAACCTTCGCAAGCGACCACAAATCAATTTCCTTTAGCATTGAATGCAAGTATGATAGCTGAAACAACTCAGTAATAGAAACCACTGAAGATTTGAGGAACTACGAAATATGGAAATAGCGGATTTCAAGGATTATATATCAGGTGCATTAAATTAATGTCCTGAGATATTAAAGTACCTGATATAGTGGCTGTGATATGATAATTCTCCAAAGAATAGTACGAAAGGAGAATCAAAATAACAATAAAATGATTAACGTATTGGAAACAGTGGCAGAATGAGCAAGAAGTAGATAAGCATAACTACTGGTTCTAGGAAAGTTAAAAAAAAGTGACAGGGAAAAGTTGGTCCCTAGAAAGGAAAACAAATATTCAGTGCAAAATTTATGAAAGCAATGATGAACAATTTTCTGAGTTAACATGTTCAGGAAAAAAAAACAAGAGTATTGGATGGGAGAGTAGATGAGTGAAATTATCCGGTTTTCATTCAAAATGAATACAACATAACTGAAGTTACTTATGGGGAACCAATTGAGGCCAACATTCATGTGGTACTAAGAAGACTCTGAGCAAAATTATCAAAGCACTTCGCTTAACAAAAATAAGGAGCCTTTGACCGATAAAGTGAGTTGTCGCATATGTTCAGTGTTTTAAAAAGTTGTTCATTCACCCCTGACTGCGCCTCTCATATCCTAGAGAAAGAGGAAATAGAAAGTGGTGAATATGAGTAATACAGAACGGGACATAAGAAGGGTAAATATGATTTTGCAATAAATTTTCTGAGAAGTGGAGCAACGATAGCTGGAGGGCAAAGATGCACAAGAAATAATGAATGTTACAAAGTGACAAATAAAATAAAGATACTTTCCATCCAAGAGAAAGAGAGAGAGATAGAGAGAGAATCCATTGTTAATAATCAGCAATACAGAGAATGCAAAAGTAGATATGAAAGGCCCAGGAGGTACATATCAGTGTTGCTGATCAAGTTAATCTATAAGGCTGGATCAGAAGCTTAATCTCGACCCATACAAATACAAATCAGAGAAGGTTAAAGAGTCGTGAACAAGCACCTAGGTCATTATATAATGGATGTTGTCTGAGCTTGAGACTTTGTTGGAAGTCTTTGAAACAAGTCCTAAGTGTGTAGTGACGTGTCTTTAACATGATGTTAAACAGTAATCAGTGAGAATAAACAAGTCATTCTTCAGATTAATGGTGTAAAATAAGTTGAATGAGCTAGAAAGGTTATGTCATAAGACGCCTGGAACCAGAAAGGATAATATGTCATAAGACGCCTGGAACCAGTAATATGTCCTAAGACGCCTGGAACCATTGATATGTCATAAGACGCCTGGAACCAGTAATATGTCATAAGACGCCTGGAACCAGTAATATGTCATAAGACGCCTGGAACCAGTAATATGTCCTAAGACGCCTGGAACCAGTAATATGTCATAAGACGCCTGGAACCAGTAATATGTCATAAGACGCCTGGAACCAGTAATATGTCATAAGACGCCGAACCAGTAATACTGTTAAGATCGCCTGGAACCAGTAATGTGTCATAAGACGCCTGAGAACCAGTAATATGTCAATAAGACGCCTGGAGACCAGTAATATGTCATAAGACGCCTGGAACCAGTAATATGTCATAAGACGCCTGGAACCAGTAATATGTCCTAAGACGCCTGGAACCAGTAATATGTCATAAGACGCCTGGAACCAGTAATATGTCATAAGACGCCTGGAACCAGTAATATGTCCTAAGACGCCTGGAACCAGTAATATGTCATAAGACGCCTGGAACCAGTAATATGTCATAAGACGCCTGGAACCAGTAATATGTCATAAGACGCCTGGAACCAGTAATATGTCATAAGACGCCTGGAACCAGTAATATGTCATAAGACGCCTGGAACCAGTAATATGTCATAAGACGCCTGGAACCAGTAATATGTCATAAGACGCCTGGAACCAGTAATATGTCATAAGACGCCTGGAACCAGTAATATGTCATAAGACGCCTGGAACCAGTAATATGTCATAAGACGCCTGGAACCAGTAATATGTCATAAGACGCCTGGAACCAGTAATATGTCATAAGACGCCTGGAACCAGTAATATGTCCTAAGACGCCTGGAACCAGTAATATGTCATAAGACGCCTGGAACCAGTAATATGTCATAAGACGCCTGGAACCAGTAATATGTCATAAGACGCCTGGAACCAGTAATATGTCATAAGACGCCTGGAACCAGTAATATGTCATAAGACGCCTGGAACCAGTAATGCCAACTATTGTTACTAAAGCAAAGGGACACACACATGATGGCTCTTTGTTTACATTTTCTTTTTATTTGGAAAGTGCTTTTGAAATATTTCAAATTACAATTATAATAAAAAAGTTGACGCACTGTATTTAAAGTGAGGTGCTGAGACATTCATGGAGCAAAAAAAAAAAAAATGGTGTAACCTAAGTACTGTAAAACGATGCTTGATCCAAATATATAACAAACATAAATTTGACAAAAATATTCTTCAGTTTTCACAATATTTACTCATGTGATGAGTAATAACTTTTGAATTATTAAAACACTGCATCCTAATGACATAATTCAGCATACAACTTAATAACTAAAATATTTTCATTAGTAAATGATGTAAATTTTAATTGACCAATATTTTTGTTGTCTGGAGTAAATTTTCAATATCAAATGATTCCCAAGAAGAAAGTCACGAAGAGCATTTGATATTTGTTTAAGAATTCCTAAAATGTATTCACTACAGAATTAATGTGATTATTGAATAATATTTGCATATTCAGCGAGTTTCATTTTTGGTGATTATTTTATAATTTAAAAGGTTGTGTATGCATTATATATAATTAAAAGTATGTTATTTGCTATATAGGAGGAAAGTTGTAGCTGGTGTAGATCTGCACTACGATGATAATGGTAAGTTGTGTCTGGTGTCACTTGTACAAGACCGGAGGTGGAACTGTGTGTCTGGTGTCACTTGTACAAGACCGGAGGTGGAACTGTGTGTCTGGTGTCACTTGTACAAGACCGGAGGTGGAACTGTGTCTGGTGTCACTTGTACAAGACCGGAGGTGGAACTGTGTGTCTGGTGTCACTTGTACAAGAACGGAGGTGGAACTGTGTGTCTGGTGTCACTTGTACAAGAACGGAGGTGGAACTGTGTGTCTGGTGTCACTTGTACAAGAAACGGAGGTGGAACTGTGTTGTGTCACTTGTACAAGAGGTGGAACTTGTGCTGGTGTACTTGTACAAACGGAGGTGGAACTGTGTGTCTGGTGTCACTTGTACAAGACGGAGGTGGAACTGTGTGTCTGGTGTCACTTGTACAAGACCGGAGGTGGAACTGTGTCTGGTGTCACTTGTACAAGACCGGAGGTGGAACTGTGTCTGGTGTCACTTGTACAAGACGGAGGTGGAACTGTGTGTCTGGTGTCACTTGTACAAGACCGGAGGTGGAACTGTGTGTCTGGTGTCACTTGTACAAGAACGGAGGTGGAACTGTGTGTCTGGTGTCACTTGTACAAGACCGGAGGTGGAACTGTGTGTCTGGTGTCACTTGTACAAGACCGGAGGTGGAACTGTGTGTCTGGTGTCACTTGTACAAGACCGGAGGTGGAACTGTGTGTCTGGTGTCACTTGTACAAGACCGGAGGTGGAACTGTGTGTCTGGTGTCACTTGTACAAGACCGGAGGTGGAACTGTGTGTCTGGTGTCACTTGTACAAGAACGGAGGTGGAACTGTGTCTGGTGTCACTTGTACAAGACCGGAGGTGGAACTGTGTGTCTGGTGTCACTTGTACAAGACCGGAGGTGGAACTGTGTGTCTGGTGTCACTTGTACAAGAACGGAGGTGGAACTGTGTGTCTGGTGTCACTTGTACAAGACCGGAGGTGGAACTGTGTGTCTGGTGTCACTTGTACAAGACCGGAGGTGGAACTGTGTGTCTGGTGTCACTTGTACAAGAACGGAGGTGGAACTGTGTGTCTGGTGTCACTTGTACAAGACCGGAGGTGGAACTGTGTGTCTGGTGTCACTTGTACAAGAACGGAGGTGGAACTGTGTGTCTGGTGTCACTTGTACAAGACCGGAGGTGGAACTGTGTCTGGTGTCACTTGTACCATACCGGAGGTGGAACTGTGTGTCTGGTGTCACTTGTACAAGAACGGAGGTGGAACTGTGTGTCTGGTGTCACTTGTACAAGACCGGAGGTGGAACTGTGTGTCTGGTGTCACTTGTACAAGACCGGAGGTGGAACTGTGTCTGGTGTCACTTGTACAAGACTGGAGGTGGAACTGTGTGTCTGGTGTCACTTGTACAAGAACGGAGGTGGAACTGTGTGTCTGGTGTCACTTGTACCATACCGGAGGTGGAACTGTGTGTCTGGTGTCACTTGTACAAGACTGGAGGTGGAACTGTGTGTCTGGTGTCACTTGTACAAGAACGGAGGTGGAACTGTGTGTCTGGTGTCACTTGTACAAGAACGGAGGTGGAACTGTGTGTCTGGTGTCACTTGTACAAGAACGGAGGTGGAACTGTGTGTCTGGTGTCACTTGTACAAGACCGGAGGTGGAACTGTGTGTCTGGTGTCACTTGTACAAGAACGGAGGTGGAACTGTGTCTGGTGTCACTTGTGCAAGACTGGAGGTGGAACTGTGTGTCTGGTGTCACCTGTACAAGAACGGAGGTGGAAGTGTGTGTCTGGTGTCACTTGTACAAGAACGGAGGTAGAACTGTGTCTGGTGTCACTTGTACAAGACTGGAGGTGGAACTGTGTGTCTGGTGTCACTTGTACAAGAACGGAGGTGGAACTGTGTGTCTGGTGTCACTTGTACAAGAACGGTGGAGTAACTGTGTCTGGTGTCACTTGTACACTGAGGAGACAGGATGGTGGAACTGGTGTGTCTGGTTACAACTGTAGTACAACGAACGATGAACGTGAGCTGAGCACTGTCTACTACTGGGAAGACATATCATGGTTGCTCTGATTAACGATAATATAGAACGTGAACAGCACTAGGATGTGTACAAATAATAACAATACTTGATAGATTTTGTTTTAGGAGAATCTTTTGAAAAATATATTTGAACACACTTGTAGTCATATATATTAACACAGATATATATTATATATATTAACACAGATATATATTATATATTATATATATTAACACAGATATATATTTTATATTATATATATTAACACAGACATAAACCGATAGAAAGTAGTTTCAGTAACTGAGCTACCAACCATGTGGAGTAACAACATGGTGGAGAAACAACATGGTGGAGTAACAACATGGTGGAGTAACAACATGGTGGAGTAACAACATGGTGGAGTAACAACATGGTGGAGTAACAACATGGTGGAGTAACAACATGGTGGAGTAACAACATGGTGGAGTAACAACATGGTGAAGTAACAACATGGTGAAGTAACAACATGGTGGATTAACAACATGGTAGAGTAAAAACATGGTGGAGTAACAACATGATGAAGTAACAACATGGTGGAGTAACAACATGGTGGAGTAACAACATGGTGGAGTAACAACATGGTGAGTAAACATGGTGAGTAACAACATGGTGGAGTAACAACATGGTGGAGTAACAACATGGTGAAGTAAAACCATGGTGGAGTAACAACATGGTGGAGTAACAACATGGTGGAGTAACAACATGGTGGAGTAACATGGTGGAGTAACAACATGGTGGAGTAACAACATGGTGGAGTAACAACATAGTGGAGTAACAACATGGTGAAGTAACAACATGGTGAAGTAGCAACATGGTGGATTAACAACATGGTGGAGTAACAACATGGTAGAGTAAAACATGGTGGAGTAACAACATGGTGAAGTAACAACATGGTGGAGTAACAACATGGTGGAGTAACAACATGGTGGAGTAACAACATGGTGGAGTAACAACATGGTGGAGTAACAACATGGTGAAGTAACAACATGGTGAAGTAACAACATGGTGGAGTAACAACATGGTGAAGTAAAACCATGGTGGAGTAACAACATGGTGGAGTAACAACATGGTGGAGTAACAACATGGTGGAGTAACAACTTAGTGGAGTAACAACATGGTGAAGTAACAACATGGTGGAGTAATAACATGGTGGATTAACAACATGGTGGAGTAACAACATGGTAGAGTAACAACATGGTGGAGTAACAACATGCTGAAGTAACAACATGGTGGAGTAACAACATGGTGGAGTAACAACATGGTGGAGTAACAACATGGTGGAGTAACAACATGGTGGTGTAACAACATGGTGAAGTAACAACATGGTGAAGTAACAACATGGTGGAGTAACAACATGGTGGAGTAACAACATGGTGGAGTAACAAATTGGTGAAGTAACAACATGGTGGAGTAACAACATGGTGAAGTAACAACATGATGAAGTAACAACATGGTGGTGTAACAACATGGTGGAGTAACATATGGTGGTGAATCACAACATGTTGTGTATCACAACATATGGTGGTGAATCACAACATGTGGTGGTGAATCACAACATGTGTATCACAACATATGGTGGTGAATCACAACATGTGGTGTATCACAACATATGTTAGTGTATCAACACATGGTGGTGTATCACATGTGGTGGTGTATCACATGTGGTGGTGTATCACATGTGACGTATCACAACATGTGGTGGTGTATCACAACATGTGGTGATGTATCACTATATGTGGTGGTGTATCACTATATGTGGTGGTGTATCACAACATGTGGTGGTGTATCACAACGTGTGGTGGTGTATCACAACATGTGGTGGTGTATCACATGTGATGGTGTATCACAACATGTAGTGGTGTATTACAACATGAGGTGGTGTATCACATGTTGTGGTGTATCACAACATGTTGTGGTGTATCACAATATGTGATGGTGTATCACAATACGTCGTGGTGTATCACAACACATGGTGCTATAACACAACAGGTGGTGGCTCAACACAACACATGACGGAGCAACAAGTGTTGTGTGACACAACACGTAGTGTAGTAACACAGCACTTGGAGCAATAATGCAACACGTGGTACACTAAAGTAACGTGTAGTGTAGCAACACGACACGTGGCGGAGTATCGCAACACGTGGTACAGTAAACAACACGTGCTGAAGTATCTCACTCACTCTCACTCTCACTCACTCTCTCTCACTCTCTCTCACTCTCTCTCTCTCCCTCTCCATCTCTCTCTCTCCCTCCCTCCCTCTCCATCTCTCTCTCCTCCTCTCTCCCTCCCTCTCTCTCTCCCCTCCCTTCCTCTCTCTCTCTCTCCCTCTCCCTTCCCCCTCCCTCCCTCTCTCTCTCCCTCCCCCTCTCCCTCTCTCTCTCCTCCCTCTCCCTTCCCCTCCCTCTCCTCACTTCCTCCCTCCCTCTCTCCCTCCCTCCCTCCTCCTCTCCCTCCTTCCCCCAGTTGATCCACCCTCTACCACACTTCCTCCAGGCTTTCTACCTCTCCCTCCCTCTCTCCCTCCTCCCTCTCTCCCTCCTCCCTCTCCCTCCTTCCCCCAGTTGATCCACCCTCTACCACACTTCCTCCAGGCTTTCTACCTCTCCCTCCCCTCTCCCTCACTCTCTCCCTCACTCCCTCCCTCCCTCCCTCCTCTCTCCCTCCCTCCCTCCCCTCTCTCCCTCCTTCCCCACTTGATCTGCCCTCTACCACACTTCCTCCAGGCTTTCTACCTTCCTCCTCTCTCCCCTCCCTCTCTCTCTCTCTCTCTCTCTCCCTCTCTCCTCTCTCTCTCTCTCCTCTCTCCCCCCTCCCTCTCCTCCCTCCTTTCCCCACTTGATCCCCTCTACCACATTTCCTCCAGGCTTTCTACCTCCTCCTCACCCCTCTTCCCTCTCTCCTCCCCTCTCTCCCCTCTCTCCCTTCTTCCCCACTTGATCTGCCCTCTACCACACTTCCTCAGGCTTTCTCCTCCAACTAATTCCCCCTCTCTCTCTTCTCCTCTCCCTCATCCTCCTTTCCCGTGATCCGCCCCCTGCCACACTACCTCAAGTTATATCCATCCTCTCGCCCTTCCCAGTACCCACTCCCTCCTCTATCCTCCCTCTCTCCTCCTTCTGACACCTCACTACATCCATAAGGGCACATCGTGGGAATATGGGTGGTCCTGGAAAAAGGATGTCAACAAGAGGAATGATGGTTGCTCCAGGGAGGCCACAGTGGGAGGAGGAACTCAATAAAAGGGAGAAGGAATGGGAGAGGAAGATATTGATGATCAGTGAGGGAATGGAGAGGAGGATAGCTGAGGAGAGCAGAAAATGGGAAATGCAAGGCAAAAAAGCAGAAGCCAAGCTCCAGATCTTAGAAGTGAAGTTGCAGAGACTGACACAGAGTAGTGATGAAAGTACCTGTCCAGAAACGATGGTTGTAGTGCTTGCAGGAGACACAGTCAAAAGGAATGTGGAGAAAAAAGAACTCTTGTATGCACAGGCACTGCCAGACAAAAGTGAGGCATCAGACACAGCCAAAGGGAATGCGGAGAAAAAAGAACTCTTGTATGCTCAGGCACTGTCAGACACTCGTGGGGCCTGAAGCAGGAGGAGTAGAATACCAACACCAGTCAAAGGGAATGAGGAGAAAAAAGAAGAACTCTTGTATGCACAGGCACTGTCAGACACACGAGGGGCACGAAAAACGTTGAGCAGGATACTAACACCACATGAAAGGGATATGGAAAAAGAAGCCAGGGACGAGAACGGCAATGCATGAGGGCACAGTAATAACACATGAGAGGGTAGACAAAGCAGCAGACACACTAAACGCAGAGGCCCCAACAATATACAACAGTGGACAGGGGCAAAGGAGTAGGCCGGACATGCAGAGGAACACAGGGGCTACAACCATGACAGAACCGGAAGACGGTAATGCATCTCTGACGATGCAAAGGGAGACACTGTGGGAGGAGGAAAGGGAGAGGTCGATATTTATCTACGGACTTAAGGAAGTCGAAGGAGTCACCCATGACAGAAGAAAACTGGAGGAGAAAGAAGGGATTAAAGGTATCATGCTAGCAACAGGGGGAAACACCTCCCAGGTGACAAATTTTCAGAGAATCGGGTGGAACACAAGGGGAAGAAATCGGCCCCTCAAAGTAATCTTCAATGCAGAATCAGCCCGTACCATGATCCTGCAGGAGAAAGCACGGCTGAGGGCGACTCAGGAGTACCAGGATGTATACCTAGATTGGGACAGAACGCAGGAAGAAAGGGAGGCCCAAAAGGAGTTGATAAGAAAGCAAAGAGAGGAGAAGACAGCGAGGTACGGATGGCACCAGGTCCAAGCAGAAGGACAAACACACCCACCGGAAGCACTCACGGAGGGCCTCAAATCAAAGCAACCCAATGGCAACCATATATTTTAAAATCACACACACACATCATTTCCCCTGTCCCCACCCCAGCAACCCAAAACCCACCATCACAAATACCCCACCCCATCACAAACCCCACCCCACCAACTCACACTCCAACAACACAACCCCCCCATGCAGCAACCCCCTACCCACCAAGATCCCCCCAGGGCCACAGTATTGGAAACGAGGCTGAAGGTTTGGTACACAAAGGTGGATGGAATCACGAATAAGTATGAAGAGTGGAATGAAAGAATAGGTGAAACGTCCCCAGACATCATAGCCATCACAGAAACTAAACTAAATGAGGTAATAACAGACCCAATCTTCCCACAGGGATATCAGATCCTGAGGAAAGATAGAAGGAGCAGGGGAGGAGGAGGGGTCGCACTGCTCGTAAGGAACCATTGGAGATTCAAGGAAATGGAAGGATTGGAAGAGTGTGGAGAAAGGGACTTTATAGTAGGTACCAATCAGTCTGGGGAGCACAAGATAGTCATTGTAGTGATGTATAACCCACCACAGAACTGCAGGAGGCCAGGAGAGGAATATGACGAGAACAACAGAGCAATGGTGGACACTTTGGCGGAGGTGGCAAGAAAAGCGCACATGAGCAGAGCGAAGTTACTGGTCATGGGCGATTTCAACCACAGGGAGATCGACTGGGAGAACCAAGAACCAAGTGGGGGTCCAGAAACTTGGAGAGCCAAGATGATGGACGTGGTAATGGAAAACCTGATGCACCAACATGTCAGAGACACGACCAGAGAGAGAGGAGAGGACGAACCAGCAAGGCTGGACCTTGTATTCACCCTAGCAGCTCAGATATCGAGGACATAACACACGAGAGCCCCCTGGGAGCCAGCGACCATATGGTGCTTAGCTTTGAGTACATTGTAGAGCTACAGGTGGAGAGGGAAAACGTTGCTGAAAGAGACAAACCAGACTTTAAAAAAGGGGACTACACTGGTATGAGGAATTTCCTGCAGGAGGTTCTGTGGGAAAGGGAAATGGAAGGACAGTCAGTAAATGAAATGATGGAATATGTAGCGGCAAAGTGCAAGGAGGCAGAGGAATGGTTTATACCCAAAGGAAAAAGATTAAATGGGAAGACCAGAAAGAGCCCCTGGTTTACCCAAAGGTGCAGGGAGGCGAAGGCTCAGTGTGTCAGAGAATGGAAAAGGTACAGAAGGCATAGAACCCAAGTAAACAAAGAGATTAGTCGAAGAGCTAGAAACGAGTATGCACAGGTACGGAGGGAGGCCCAGAAACAGTACGAAAATAACATAGCATCGAAAGTCAAGTATGACCCGAAACTGATGTACAGTCACAACAGAAGGAAGACAACAGTCAAGGACCAGGTGATAAGGCTCAGGAGAGAGGATGGGGAACTCACAAGTAATGATCAAGAGGTATGTGAGGAGCTCAACTCGAAGTTTAAGGAAGTATTCACAGTGGAGGCATGAAGGCAGCTGGGTAGACAGGATGGGGTGTGTCACCAACAAGGGATGTATCAAGTGCTGGAGGGCATACACACAACTGAGGGGGAGGTGAAGCAGTTACTCAGTGACCTTGATATCTCAAAGGCGATGGGTCCGGACAATATCTCCCAGTGGATCCTTCGGAAAGGAGCTGAGGTTCTGAGTGTGCCACTTACTATAATATTCAACACATCCCTTTTAACTGGGCAGCTACCTGAGATATGGAAAAAGGCCAACGTAGTCCCCATCTTTAAAAAAGGAGACAGAAAAGAGGCACTAAACTATAGACCGGTGTCACTTACGTATATAATGTGCAAACTCTTAGAGAAAATCATCAAGAAAAGAATGGTGGAGCATCTGGAGCAGAACAGGATAATCAACGCCAGACAGCACGGATTCAGGGAAGGCAAATCCTGTGTAACAAACCTCCTGGAGTTCTATGATAAAGTAACAGAGGTAAGTCAAGAGAGAGAAGGGTGGGTTGACTGCATTTTCCTGGACTGCAGGAAGGCCTTCGACACAGTTCCTCATATGAGATTAGTAAAGAAGTTGGAAGACCAAGCGTGTATAACAGGAAGTGCACTGGAATGGATCAGGGAATACCTCACAGGGAGGCAACAACGGGTCATGGTGCGTGATGAGGTATCACAGTGGGCGCCGGTGACGAGCGGTGTACGTGAATGACATGACGGACGGGATAGACTCAGAAGTGTCTATGTTCGCAGATGATGTGAAATTAATGAGGAGAATCACATGGGATGAAGACCAAGCAGGACTTCAAAGAGACCTGGACAAGCTTGACATCTGGTCTAGCAACTGGCTTCTCGAATTTTAATCCCATGAAATGCAAAGTCATGAGGATCGGAGAAGGGCAAAGAAGACCGCTGACAGAGTACAGGCTAGGTGGACAAAGGCTACAAACCTCATCAAAGGAGAAAGACCTTGGGGTGAGTATAACGCCAAGCACGTCTCCGGAAACACACATCAACCAGATAACCGCGGCAGCAAATGGGCGACTGGCAAACCTAAGATAAGCGTTCCGTTACCTTATCAAGGAAACGTTCAAGACACTGTACACCGTGTACGTCAGGCCCATACTAGAATATGCAGCACCAGTCTGGAACCCACACCTGGTCAAGCACGTAAAGAAACTAGAGAAAGTGCAAAGGTTTGTGACAAGGTTAGTGCCACAACTCAGGGGTCTGTCCTATGAAGAAAGGTTGAGGGAAATAGGACTAACAACACTGGAGGAAAGAAGGGTCAGAGGAGATATGATAACGACATACAAAATACTGCGGGGAATCGACAAGGTAGATAGTGACAGGATGTTCCAGAGAAGGAACACAGAAACAAGGGGACACAACTGGAAGCTGAAGACTCAAATGAGTCAAAGGGATGTTAGGAAGCATTTCTTCAGCCACAGAGTAGTTAGAAGTGGAATAGTCTAGCAAACGATATAGTGGAGGCGGGAACCATACATAGTTTTAAGATAAGGTATGATAAAGCTCAAGGAGCAGGGAGAGCAGGTACCCAGTAGCGGACAGCGAAGAGGCGGGGCCAGGAGCTGAGTCTCGACCCCTGCAACCACAATTAGGTGAGTACGTGACGGATCAACTTAACACGTGGTGGAGTAACACACGTGACGGAGCAACTTAACACGTGGTGGAGTAACACACGTGACGGAGCAACTTAACACGTGGTGGAGTAACACACGTGACGGAGCAACTTAACACGTGGTGGAGTAACACACGTGACGGAGCAACTTAACACGTGGTGGAGTAACACACGTGACGGAGCAACTTAACACGTGGTGGAGTAACACACGTGACGGAGCAACTTAACACGTGGTGGAGTAACACACTGACGGAGCAACTTAACACGTGGTGGAGTAACACACGTGACGGAGCAACTTAACACGTGGTGGAGTAACACACGGACGGAGCAACTTAACAGTGGTGGAGTAACACACGACGGAGAAACTTAACACGTGGTGGATAACACACGACGAGCAACTTAACACGTGGTGGAGTAACACACGTGACGGAGCAACTTAACACGTGGTGGAGTAACACACGTGACGGAGCAACTTAACACGTGGTGGAGTAACACACGTGACGGAGCAACTTAACAAGTGGTGGAGTAACACACGTGACGGAGAAACTTAACAAGTGGTGGATTAACACACGTGACGGAGCAACTTAACACGTGGTGGAGTAACACACGTGACGGAGCAACTTAACACGTGGTGGAGTAACACACGTGACGGAGCAACTTAACACGTGGTGGAGTAACACACGTGACGGAGCAACTTAACAAGTGGTGGAGTAACACACGTGACGGAGCAACTTAACAAGTGGTGGAGTACACACGTGACGGAGCAACTTAACACGTGGTGGAGTAACCTAACATATTAAGGCACACAATTTTTTTATACCACAACATGTGTTGTGGCTACACATGTGTCACAAACAACATACAGGAAACACACAACATGTGTTGTGGCTACACATGTGTCACAAAAAACATACAGGAAACACACAACATGTGTTGTAGCTACACATGTGTCACAAAAAACATACAGGAAACACACAACATGTGTTGTAGCTACACATGTGTCACAAACAACATACAGGAACACAAACATGTGTTGTAGCTACACATGTGTCACAAAAAACATACAGGAAACACACAACACGTGTAGTGGCTACACATGTGTCACAAAAAACATACAGGAAACACACAACATGTGTTGTAGCTACACATGTGTCACAAACAACATACAGGAATCACACAACACGTGTTGTGGCTACACATGTGTCACAAACAACATACAGGAAACACACAACATGTGTTGTGGCTACACATGTGTCACAAACAACATACAGGAAACACACAACATGTGTTGTGGCTACACATGTGTCACAAACAACATACAGGAATCACACAACATGTGTTGTGGCTACACATGCGTCACAAACAACATACAGGAAACACACAACATGTGTTGTGGCTACACATGTGTCACAAACAACATACAGAAATCACACATGTGTTGTCTACACATGGTGTCACAAACAACATACAGGAAACACACAACATGTGTTGTGGCTACACATGTGTCACAAACAACATACAGAAATCACACATGTGTTGTGGCTACACATGTGGTGTCACAAACAGCATCGAGGAATCAAATGTGTTGTGACTACACATGTTGTGTCACAAACAACATACAAGAATCAAACTTGTGTTGTGGCTACACATGTGTCATAAACAACATACAGGAATCACATGTGTTGTGGCAACACATGTTGTGTCACAAACAACATACAGGTATCACACAACATGTGTTGATGCTACACATGTGTCACAAACAGCATAAAGGAATCACATGTGATGTGGCTACAGATGTTGTGTTACAAACAACATACTGGAATCACATGTGTTTTGGCTACACATGTTGTGTCACAAACAACATACTGATATCACACATGTGTTGTGGCAACACATGTTGTGTCACAAACAACATACAGGAATCACACAACATGTGTTTTGGATGCACATGTTGTGTCACAAACAACATGCAGGAATCACATGTGATTTGGCTACACATGTTGTGTCACAAACAACATACAGGAATCACACATGTGTTGTGGCTACACACGTGTCACAAACAACATACAGGAATCACACGTGTTGTGGCTACACATAATGTGTCACAAACAACATACAGGAATCACACATGTGTTCTGGCTACACATGTCGTGTCACAAACAACATGCAGAACGCGCACATGTTTTGTGGCTACACATGTTGCGTCACAAACAACATACAGGAATCACATGTATTTTGTCTACATATGTTGTGTCACAAACAACATACATGAATCACACAACATATGTTGTGGCTACACATGTTGTGTTACAAACAACATACTGGAATCACATGTGTTTTGGCTACACATGTGTCACAAAGAACATACTGATATCACACATGTGTTGTGGCAACACATGTTGTGTCACAAACAACATACAGGAATCACACAACATGTGTTTTGGCTACACATGTTGTGTCACAAACAACATGCAGGAATCACATGTGTTTTGGCTACACATGTTGTGTCACAAACAACATACAGGAATCACACATGTGTTGTGGCAAAACATGTTGTGTCCCAAACAACATACAGGAATCACACATGTGTTGTAGCTACACATGTTGTCACAAACAACATGCAGAACGCGCACATGTGTTGTGGCTACACATGTTGTGTCACAAACAACATGCAGAACGCGCACATGTGTTGTGGCTACACATGTTGTGTCACAAACAACATACAGGCATCAAACATGTGTTGTAGCTACACATGTTATGTCACAAACAACATACAGGAATCACACATGTGTTGTGGCTACACATATGTCACAAACAACATGCAGAACGCGCACATGTGTTGTGGCTACACATGTTGTGTTACAAACAACATACAGGAATCACACAACACGTGTTGTGGCTACACATGTGTCACAAACAACATACAGGAATCACACATGTGTTGGGGTTGCACATGTTGGGTCAAATACAATATATGGGAATCACATAGCATGTGTTTGGGTTGCAGATGTTGGGTCACACAAGGGATGGAGGTCATGTAAAATGTTTTGGCAATTACTCAAGACTTGGGGGACACGGGTCACATAAGTATTCGGGTCATGTAAAAACGTGTTGGGGTCACGCTACACATGTTGGGGTCACAAGTATCAGGATTACACAACAGATGTTGAGGAAAATATATGTTGAGGTCACTTACGTTAAAGAATAAAACAACAATTGTTGGATTATACAACATACTTTTCGACCACATAAGATGAACTAGGAACATGTATTTGGTCACACAACATATCTTTGGTCACACAACATGTATTTGGTCACACAACATGTATTTGGTCACACAACAGGTGTTGGAGTCACTTGAGATGGGCATCACAAAAAGTGTTTCGGTCACAACATCAGTTTTCTAGAGAACACCAACTGTGTTTTGAAGATGAAGACAACGAGGAGAGAAGAGTTCAGCTCCATGGAGCTGAACTCTTCTCCAGGCTGAGGGACTGACCTCCTCCATGGAGTTGAACTTTCTCCAGGCTGAGGGACTCACCTCCATGGAGCTGAACTCTTCTCCAGGCTGAGGGACTGACCTCCTCCATGGAGCTGAACTCTTCTCCAGGCTGAGGGACTCACCTCCTCCATGGAGCTGAACTCTTCTCCAGGCTGAGGGACTCACCTCCTCCATGGAGCTGAACTCTTCTCCAGGCTGAGGGACTGACCTCCTCCATGGAGTTGAACTCTTATCCAGGCTGAGGGACTCACCTCCTCCATGGAGCTGAACTCTTCTCCAGGCTGAGGGACTGACCTCCTCCATGGAGCTGAACTCTTCTCCAGGCTGAGGGACTCACCACCTCCATGGAGCTGAACTCTTCTCCAGGCTGAGGGACTCACCTCCTCCATGGAGCTGAACTCTTCTCCAGGCTGAGGGACTCACCACCTCCATGGAGCTGAACTCTTCTCCAGGCTGAGGGACTCACCACCTCAATTATTTTTTCAAGATTGATGGACTGATTACATCATTTTTATTTCATTACCAGTGCTCCCTTTATATTTGACTGAAGAAGCCTACTGTGTAGGCTTAATCTTTAACTTTTCGGTATTTTATACCATTTTCAACACCAGCAGTGTTTTAGAGAACAGAACATTCGTGTTCTAGGAAACCACAGCGGCTTCTAGAGAAAACTGGAGTTATATTTGTGTTCAATATGACAAAGGACTTTCACTATTCATACCAGATTCCTTGATGCTGGTAAAAAGTTATTTAAGAAATTTAACCTCCTCTTATAATTCTGGCATCATATGACCACTAGAGTTGTAGTAGTGTGAAGAAGAGTAATTCCAGCTGCTCTATATGATGATAGTCTTATTATTCCACAGATTAACTTCGTATATTAGTGACCACGTGTGTGCTAAGCTGAGAATTTGTTTGGTTCATAAACAGGTTGAGGAATTCCAGGTATTGAAGTTAATACACTGGAAGAAGAGGGTTGCAACAATATCTTGGAATCAATCCTATACTAACAGCAAGCTGCGTCCCTTTATAGTTCCAGGAGTGTAGTGTGTGGGAAATGTCATAGATATATGTGAGACAGTGCAACTATCTCCTAGTATTATACTCACACTTAGTATATTACTGCGAGAGAGAGTGAAAAAACCAGACGCACTGAAGTTGAGAGGCTGCTCCGCCATCTTGTACATCACTATCTGTATATACAATATACACAAGAGAAAAATTTTATTATCACGGAAAGAAAGAGTTATATTTAAACATCGCCTAGGAGAGGATGTTTGGTAATGAAGTTTAATCAAATGACTGCAACTCTAGCTGCTATTCCCAGGATCATAAACCCTTCATAATCGTCAAGGTACACCACTCTCTGTATATTCTGTAAAATAAATGCTCACAGAAATTTCAGTCATTCTTCTTATTCATATCCTTCTTCCTCTTATTCACCTCAGCCCAACTGTGGTGGCTACCGCCTCTCACTTGTTCACAGCCCCGGCAATTAGTGCTGATACCTCGTGGTGACCTATTCTTCAAGCCTGGGTCAGTTCACTCACCCTGAGTCATTCACACACCAGACAGGTCGGAGGTTCCAGGTAGTCACCTCCAGTAAACATGATGTCCATCATAAGAACATAAGAATGGAGGAACAGAGCAGCAGGCCTATTGGCTCATACTAAGAAGGGCCTTCTCAAACCCAAACCCACTTAACAATGCTGTTTTCAATGCTACCCAAGGCTTAAGCTTTGATAACCCTATTAACTCATGTGCAGGTTCCACATGTGGAAAAAGACACTTATGTACAGTACAAGACACTTGTGTACAGTACAAGACACTTGTGTACAGTACAAGACACTTGTGTACAGTACAAGACACTTGTGTACAGTACAAGACACTTGTGTACAGTACAAGACACTTGTGTACAGTACAAGACACTTGTGTACAGTACAAGACACTTGTGTACAGTACAAGACACTTATGTACAGTACAAGACACTTATGTACAGTACAAGACACTTATGTACAGTACAAGACACTTGTGTACAGTACAAGACACTTATGTACAGTACAAGACACTTATGTACAGTACAAAACACTTATGTACAGTACAAGACACTTGTGTACAGTACAAGACACTTGTGTACAGTACAAGACACTTGTGTACAGTACAAGACACTTGTGTACAGTACAAGACACTTGTGTACAGTACAAGACACTTGTGTACAGTACAAGACACTTATGTACAGTACAAGACACTTGTGTACAGTACAAGACACTTGTGTACAGTACAAGACACTTGTGTACAGTACAAGACACTTGTGTACAGTACAAGACACTTATGTACAGTGACAAGACATGTGTACAGGTTAAGTACAAGACACTTGTACAGTACAAGACACTTGTGTACAGTACAAGACACTTGTGTACAGTACAAGACATTTGTACAGTACAAGACATTGTGTACAGTACAGACATGTGTACAGTACAAGACATGTGTACAGTACAGACACTTGTGTACAGTACAAGACACTTGTGTACAGTAGCAAGACACTTGATGTACAGTACAAGACACTTGTGTACAGTACAGACACTGTTACAGTCAGCTAGTAGGATAGTAAGAGCTAGCTATAGTACAGAGATAATACAGTACAGACAGTATAGTGACAAGCAGCAGGTAGTGAATAGCAGTAGTAGTAAGAGCAGATAGTAATAGAGCAGATAGTATAGTAAGCAGTAGCAGTGATAAGAGCAGTAAGTATATAGCAGCAGTCAGTGCATTAAGCAGCAGTAGTAGCTAAGCAGCAGTAGTGATAATAGCAGCAGTAGAGTGATATGAGCAGTAGTAGTGATAAGTCAGCAGTACAGATAGCAGTAGATGAGATAGCAGCAGCAGTAGTGATAATAGAGCAAGTAGTAGATGAGTAATAGCAGCAGTAGTGATAATAGATAGGATAGCAGCAGTAGTAGTGAATAGTAGCAGTAGTAGTGATAATAGACAGAGTAGTGATACTAGTAGCAGCAAGCAGTAGTAGTGATAATAGAGCGGGAGTATAGTAGCTAGTGATAATAGCAGCAGGTAGTAGTGATAATAGTAGCAGTAGTAGTGATAATAGCAGCAGTAGTAGCGAGTAGAGTGAGTGATATGCAGTAAGTAGAGTAGTAGTGATAATAGTAGCAAGTAGTAGTGATAGTAGAGCAGTAGTAGTGATAATAGTAGCAGTAGTAGTGATATAGCAGTAGTAGTGATAATGCAGTATAGCAGTAGAGTAAATAGTAGCAGTAGTAGTAGATAGCAGTAGAGTAGAGTGATAGCAGAGTAGAGTGATAGAGCAGTAGTAGTGATAATAGCAGCAGAGTAGTGAATAGCAGCAGTAGTAGTGATAATAGTAGCAGTAGTAGTGATAATAGTAGCAGTAGTAGTGATAATAGTAGCAGTAGTAGTGATAATAGTAGCAGTAGTAGCAGTGATTATAGAAGCAGAAGTAGTGATAATAGTAGCAGTAGTAGTGATAATAGTAGCAGTAGTAGTGATAATAGTAGCAGTAGTAGTGATAGTAGCAGTAGTAGTGATAATAGTAGCAGTAGTAGTGATAATAGTAGCAGTAGTAGTGATAATAGTAGCAGTAGTAGCAGTGATTATAGAAGTAGAAGTAGTGATAATAGTAGCAGTAGTAGTGATAATAGTAGCAGTAGTAGGGATAGTAGCTGTAGTAGTGATAATAGTAGCAGTAGTAGTGATAATAGTAACAATAGTAGTGATAATAGTAGCAGTAGTAGTGATAATAGTAGCAGTAGTAGTAGCAGTAGTAGTGATAGTAGTAGTGATAATAGTAGCAGTAGTAGTGATAATAGTAGCAGTAGTAGTGATAATAGTGATAGTAGTAGTAGTAGTGATAATAGTGATAATAGTAATTGTTTTGATATGGGATGGGGTTTGAGAAGGACCTGTCAACGTCATGTTGCAGCGGTCTCCAAAATGGGTAATATACGATTAATTAGCAATTTGGAAATAGTGTGACTTCCAGACTTTTGATGGATTGTGTTACTGACAACAATTAGGGCATCGTTCCTATGTTGAACACACACGTTTCTTCGCTCATCACGGTTGGAAGCGCTTATGTGTTCCCTGATCTTGATATCCAGAGATCAGGCCGTTTCCCCCACATATACTTCGTCACACACCTCACATGGTATAGTGTACACTCCTGCGCCTAAAGAAGTCTGCTTCTGTAGTTCAAAGAAGTCTCTTTCTAAGCTTGGGGGACGGTATATTACACACTAAAAATATTTCATCTTGACTTTCCAGACATTTTAACCTAACGGATTCAGTGACTAAACAATCAACTTTTATACAGTTTTTTATACAGAAATTTATATTTTCTTGCTCAGATAATGCTACCCTATCCTCTTTCCCATAATTTCTAACTACGTGGAAAAAACTAAACTTTTGAATGTGGTTCTCGGCAGTCATATCAGGACTCCTCAAATTAGACAAAGTTTCAGTTATTGCAATAACATCAATGACTCCCGGGTCTACCGGCGAACCTACAACAACAACAACAATGATTCCCACACATGTAACCCGACGTAATTCGCTCATATTGATCATGACACTTTACTACTTGTTGCAAATATTTTAAGATTAAATTTCGTCTGTGTCTTTCCCTTTTTATCTTTTCATTTTCAGAATTTCTGTTGTAATTATCTTTACAATTACTCAGTATTAACTGATCAATGTTACCCCTTAAGTCCACATTATCATAATCTTGATAGAATAAGCATAAAGAGGAACTACTGAGAAAACAATGTAAGCAAGAACCTGGACTCACCGAGAAGGCAAAGTAAACAAATAAGGACCCACACAAGACAAAATAAACATACAGAGGCACTCATAAAGAAGACATAAGAATATTATACACAGAAGAAAAAGTGAGCATTAACTGGAACCCACAGAAATTTTACAATAAAGATAAGCAGGAAAGCACCGAAAAGAGAGGGTAAACATAAACATGGACCAACATAGTAGATAGGACTGAGAAGAAGACAAAGTATAAAAAGGTACCCATGGTGAAGACATAATAAGCATTATCTGGGACTCACCTTGTAGAAAGAGACAAAATGAACAGGCACCTAATGTCTAATAAACTAATTCTCACAATTTACTGTCAAATGCTGGTTTAGGAATATGTATTAGCTAAAGTAAGAAAGGGAGTTAGTATAAGGTGATTAGTTTAAATACGTTTCCTTGAAGCGTGTATATAACAAACTACTTTCAAAAGTGTCCCTTACCAAAGTACTAATTACACACTTTATTTAGTACTAAAGGATGAAATATAGCATTGTTTGTTGTTCAGCGACTGAAGTACAATTCACTTACCTTGAGAGGGATATGTTTGAAGGTGGGCACTGAGTTGTGTGATGAACAGTCTGGTTCTGTCTCTGTCAAGATTATCATGGGTGCTGCTGCCTGTATGGGATACACTTTCAGTAGGTTAGTCTATAGTATTTGCACAAGATTTACGAAGTTTCGTTTTTTGACAAACAATTGTAATGAATGTGAAAATTTTTATTCGCCATGATATAGGTCAACAGACCCTAAGAAAAATACCGAAACTCAGACATTTTTTTTGTAGTGTGGGAGTTAAACATGTATCTATGTGTACTGTATGTTATGATGTATATCAATATTTTTTCACGTTTTATAAATTAATGTGAATATTGATTATATATTTAGGTAAGAGTTAAATGTTCATTAGCTAAACTACCACCTGCCTTGTTGAGTCGTTCTGACGTAGTGCTGAACCCATCTTATAGCCAGAAATCGTGGTTTCTAATTTGTTCGTCTTTCACTTACTCTTACAAGGTAATAATTGCTAAACAGTCACGTTTAAAGGTGAGAAAGTATCTTGCAGAAAAGACAATTGCTTTCTAAGTCTCCAGTTCCATTTATGTGTCTCTGGGACAACTTTCTTGTGCCAGCTGGTGTTCTGTTGTCTTTCGAGGAGTTTCTCGGTCTCGTAGACTTAATTGAGGTCCTGATATGTTCTTGTTTCATTGACGTCCTTTTCCTGGAAGACTCAATGTGTTTGTAATTTTGGAACCGTTCGTTGGAGCAACTGTGTTGGGGGGAGGTGAGCTAACACACATGCTAGTTTGGTGAGACTGGGAGCTGCTAGTTCATCCTGTGGTGGAGAGTTGTTGTCATGTCACTGAAGATCAAGGTCGTGGCTTCTTACCACATGCAGCATCTGGTCATTGTGTCTGTTGCTATGAATCAGCTTGGAGTGAAACAAGAGAGAGTAGCATTTTATGTTTTATGTGCTGTTTATCACAGTGAAATTCTAGATTCCTGGGACGAAATTAAAGACATCTTTTTCTAGCAAGTCAATTTATTCATGTGCAGAAGCCTAGCTTTCAAACAAAGTCTTGTTTGGACATGTGTGTTCAGCCACAACCTGGGATCTAGCGAGTTACTGAGCCTGATCTAAGTAATACTAGTTATTTATGTGTATTTTAATGGTTATTGTCCACGTGTTGGGTGTGATGCCTTCTATTGTCTCTTGTCAGGACGCTAGAGGCTGTTAAATGCTCTTCGTCCTATTTATATTTTTTCTATGGTGCTTAAACAGAGGTTCACACTAATACAGGTAACTCAGTGTTAATTGTTGAATATGTCATTTAAGTACTTATATCTGCTTGTGTTCTTACTGGAGACAGTCAGCTATTGTAATAGAACTAATTTTTTTTTGTATTCACAAATAACTCGCACATAAGACAATTAAACTTATGGCGACGTTTCGGTCCAACTTGGACCATTAAGTTTGTCATAAGTTGTATTCTCCTTTGTGTGGTTTATTTGTGTATTTTTCCAGCCACGGTATTGTGCCTTTTTATTCTTCCTTTGTATATGACGTACTTTCCAAAGTATTATATTACTTACAGTATGAGTACTGATAAGTGATAAAGTAATCTTAT
Organism: Cherax destructor; assembly: GCA_009830355.1. Taxonomy (NCBI): domain Eukaryota; kingdom Metazoa; phylum Arthropoda; class Malacostraca; order Decapoda; family Parastacidae; genus Cherax; species Cherax destructor. The sequence goes on along the minus strand of WNWK01004546.1, from coordinate 80,045 downwards.
TACTGATCTTATTTTTAAATTGCCTTGTTTCTTATGTAGTGTTGTTCTGGGAAGCTATTCACGCTGTTGCTTCCAATGATCGTATAATCTCATAAGACCAGTAACTAAAAGTGATATTTGTTACATACTTAAATATTGTATTTATTATTAATTGTAAGAAAATATTTTCCCTTGTACTTCAATTCATCTTTTAGCCATAGACCAGTGATACAGAACAATGGTCATTGACTCACATTGCTTTAGCATGTGTTCTAAGGAGATTTTAAATTTGTTAAAATTTTGTAATTTTGTATTTTCTTGATGGGCAACTCGCAACATATTACTGCCCTCATAACACACTTCTGCCTCCTGGAATATAGTATATAAAAAAAAAAAATAACAGGCAGATAGGAGTCACAAACGAACACATACATACTTGTAGAGAGGAGAAATGGGAATTCAAAAGCCAACTAGAAGAGGAAGAGAAACTGAGAAGGAAAAATATGATATGAGCGGACTGAGGTGGAATTGATGTAAGCTGAGTTTAGATATAAGATGGAGGAAAGTTGAAAAAATATAAGTATCTTTTGATAGATGGAGGAGAAGTTACAGAATGTATCTAGAGAAAGTATGTAATGGGAGACGAGGGTTACACCTCCCGAGGCAAAGGTACAAAGCCTGGAAGAGGATCTGAAGGGTGCTGGCAAAGGAGCTAGAAAAGATGAAGGGAAGGTGGAAGGAATAGTAATAACAGGTGAGGGGACAGAGGTCAGAAAAGAATAAACAAAACTTTTGTGGAAAGGTTCTTGAGCAGCCGGGAGGTTCAGATGATAAGGAGAGCAGCAAAGAAACTGTTGAAAATAGACAGAAATCTGAAAACTAAGGAGGTGGGAGGACAAGGTCACTGAAGAGCAGTGAGCAGGAAGAAATATGAATTTAAATCAACCATTAAAACAACAAATAAGAAGCCTGGCGTTAACTAGGTGACAGTTTTTAAGAGTTTTAGAAAAGTAATGAAGGTGGAAAATATTCCCAGTCGAACTATGGTTAAGACAGTCACTAACCTATCATTATATTAACCTTGTTTGAAACAGAATACCAAAGAAGATAAAACGACTATGGGAAAGAATACAGAGCTGCTAGAGAAGGGTAGGAGAGCCAGAGAATGCATAGACAAGAGTGGAAGCTCAACCTCTTTATAAAATAGGATTTTGCATAACTGTCGCCATAAAATATTCTTCATAGAGTAAACACATTCACATTGACTAAGATCTATCCATGGTCCCCCTTCGTATTTAAACACAATAACCCAGAGAAAGTCATACCTACACTCCCCTTTCTACATCCACAGTCCTCACCAGTGTAAACACCTTCCTCACAACTCTTAGCTCTACCCAAAACTCTCTATGTGCATTACATTCCGAGACCCCATTCCCCGTAACCTGCATCTGCGATCCTTTCCCCTTCCAGTGCAAGAAACCCATCCTCGACTTTCCCCTTCCAGTGCAAGAAACCCATCCTCGACTTTCCCCTTCCAGTGCAAGAAACCCATCCTCGACTTTCCTTCCAGTGCAAGAAACCCATCCTCGACTTTCCCTTCCAGTGCAAGAAACCCATCCTCGACTTTCCCCTTCCAGTGCAAGAAACCCATCCTCGACTTTCCCCTTCCAGTGCAAGAAACCCATCCTCGACTTTCCCCTTCCAGTGCAAGAAACCCATCCTCGACTTTTCCCTTCCAGTGCAAGAAACCCATCCTCGACTTTCCCCTTCCAGTGCAAGAAACCCATCCTCGACTTTCCCCTTCCAGTGCAAGAAACCCATCCTCGACTTTCAGATCTACCTGGCTACAAGATACATGAGTATTTATAGGATTTTAGTCAGGTGGTGAATGTTGGGTCAGGTGGAGAATGCTGCATGTGTCAGTCTTCAAAGTAGGGTGATAGTTACAATTTTGGGTAACATAAAAAGAGATTGGACAAGTATAAGAACATAAGAAAGGAGGAACACTGCAACAGGCCTACTGGCCCATACTTGGCAGGTCCATGTCAAAACCAACCCACCAACACCAACAGTATATGGGCAGACCTTCTGCAGTGTTCCATTACATAAGAACATAAGAACATAAGAATGGAGGAACACTGCAGAAGGCCTACTGGCCCATACAAGGCAGGTCCTTATCAAAACCACCACTACCTAAGAATTTATTCCCGTACTCACGACACCAATCAAACCCAGCCCCTCCCACTCATATATTTGTCCAATCTCTTTTTAAAGCCACCCAAGGTCCTAGCCTCTATCACCCTACTCGGAAGATTGTTCCACGCATCTACAACTCTGTTCGAAAACCAGTACTTGCCTATGTCCTTTCTAAATCTAAATTTATCCAATTTAAATCCGTTATTTCTGGTTCTTACTTGGTTCGATATCCTCAGTATTTTATTAATATATACTTTGTTTATGCCCATCATCCACTTGTACACCTCGATGATATCTCCCCTCATTCTACGTCTTTCCAGAGAGTGGAGATTCAACGCTCTAAGTCTATCTTCATACGGGAGATTTCTTGTACTGTAAATCATTTTAGTCATTCTTCTTTGTATGTTCTCCAATGAATCTATATCCATCCTGTAGTAAGGAGACCAAAACTGAGCTGCATAATCCAAATTTGGTCTCACTAGTGATGTATAGAGCTGTAAAATAATTTTTGGACTTCTGTTGCTTATACTTCTTGAAATAAATCCTAGTAATCTGTTAGCCTTATTGCGCACACTTAGGCACTGTTGTCTTGGCTTTAGATTCCTGCTTACCATGACTCCCAAGTCTTTTTCACATTCTGTATGATCAAGCTCTACTTCACCTAGTTTATAAATTCGAGGGATATTTTCATTACCAAGGACTAGTACCTTACACTTGTCCACATTGAACTTCATCTGCCACTTCTCAGACCAAGACATTAATTTGTCCAAAATCCTCCTGGAGTTCACTGGTATCCTCCTCAGAATGAATCATACGGCCTATTTTTGTATCATCAGCAAATTTACTCATGTCACTTGCAATTCCTTCATCAAGGTCATTTATGTAAATTATGAACAACAATGGGCCTAAAACTGATCCTTGTGGAACGCCACTAGTGACTAATCCCCATTCAGATTTGACCCCATTAATGGAAACTCTCTGCTTTCTATTGGTAAGCCATGCCTCTATCCATGCTAGAACTTTACCTCCTATACCATGAGCTGCCACCTTTCTTAAGAGTCTCTTGTGAGGTACTCTATCGAAGGCCTTACTGAAATCCAAGTAAACTATATCATATTCTTTATCACTGTCTACTGCCTCAAATGTTTTTTTGAAAAACGTCAGTAAATTTGTCAGGCAGGAACGACCTCTCGTTAACACATGCTGAGATTCATTAATCAAATTATGTTCTTCAAGGTGACTTCTAATAATATCAGCTATAATTGATTCTAATAATTTGCCTACTATAGATGTGAGGCTTATTGGACGGTAATTTGATGGAATTGACTTATCCCCTGATTTGAATATAGGAACTACATTAGCTATCTTCCACATCTCTCGCACAACACCAGTTAGGATGGACGTATTAATCACATTCGTTAATGGCTGTCTAAGTTCCATCTTGCATTCTTTACGTACCCTGGAAAACAACTCGTCGGGTCCCGGGGACTTATTTTGCTTCAGTTTATCTATCTGTTTGATAACCATGTCCCTCGTGACAGTAATATTAGTTAACTTGAATTCTTCAGGAACTGAAGAAGTTTCTTGGCAATAGGTTCAGCTATGTTGTTGAAGCCGTTGTTCTTGTTGTTGTTGGATATACAGATAAGTGATGATTCTAGGATTCTTTGGTATTGAGTGTTGTCTTCTCTGGCGATGAGTCTTGCGTTTCTGTAGTTGATTAAATGGTTGTGTGAATTTCGGTGTTGAACACAGGCATTTCTCGAGTCGTCAGATCTGCCTGCGTACTGGTGTTCTGAAATACGTGTTTGGAGGTCTCTGGATGTTTCGCCGACGTATAATTTGCTGCAGTCATTACAAGGGATTGTGTATACCCCTGCAGTGGATTGAAGCTTGTCCTGTCTGTTACTGGTAATGTCCTTGATGGTGGTGGATGTGGAGGTAGATACTTGGAATGAGGGATTGGAAAAATGTTTGAAACGTGTTTGGCAATGGAGTTGGTGGGGAGGACTATGTATCTATTCTCGGCAGTGTCTTCTCTTGGTGTGTTGAAGATGTTTAGTGCTTTTCGTCTGCAGTCTCTAATAAAGTGACGACGATAGTGAAGTTTAGAAAAAACTTGCTCAATAAGGGAGCATTCTTCCTCAAGGAACTCACTGCTGCAGATTCTGAGTGCGCGTAGGAAAAAGCCTATAATTACACCACGTTTAGTTTTGGTGTCATGGTGAGAGTAGAAGTGGAGGAGATCGTGTTGGTTGGTAGGTTTTCGATAGACTTTAAAACGAAGTCCTTGGTCAGCTTTGCAGAGAAGAACATCAAGGAAAGGAAGAGTGTTGAGTGGAACAGTCTGCCTAGTAGGGTTATTGAAGCAAGGACCTTGGGTAGTTTCAAATTTAGGTTGGATAAATTCATGAGTGAAAGGGGTTGGATTTGAGTGGGAATTGCACATGAGTAAATAGAATTATCAAAGCTTATATCTTGGGTATCATTGAAGATTGGGTTGAACAAATATTCTGTTAGTGGGATGGAATGTGAAGGACTTGCCTAGTATGGGCCAACAGGCCTGCTGCAGTGTTCCTCCTTTCTTATGTTCTTATGTTCTTATTTCTTCTTCTAGTGTGAACTGGACTGATGGCTCGACCTGGTTGAGCTTGTGTTGGAGAGCTTGAACGTTGAAGCGTCTGGGAGTTATGACGAGAATGTCGTCAACATAACGGAGCCAGGTGACAGAAGAGGGAATAATAGTGGAAAATCGCTCGGCTTCCAGATGTTCCATATATAGGTTCGCAAGGACGGCACTAAGTGGCGATCCCATGGGTAGTCTAAAAGGTTGCTGAAAGAGTTGATTTTCGAAAGAGAAACATGTAAAGCCCACACATAGTTCAACAAGGTCGATGAAATCGCTGGCTGGAAGAGGAAGATCAAACGAGTCGTCAATTGTCCTGCGCAAGAGATCAATAGCTTGTGTAGTAGGTACTTTGGTGAATAGGGATGTTACATCAAGGCTGGAGAGTTTCTTGTTCCTGATGTTGATGTTGCGAATGCGATTGAGAAGGTCACCAGAGTGTTTGAGATGTGCTGGACTAATAGTGCCCAAAAGTTTGGAGAAGTGTTTAGCGAGAATGCCTGAGAGTTGGTGGGGATCACTCCCAATTCCCGAGGATATGGGCCTCAATGGGATACCTGGATTGTGAGTTTTTGGCAGACCGTACTTTCTGGCAGGTCTGGGGTTGCTGGGAATGGTGTGTAGAAGTTTCTTCCCTTGTTCTGAGTCCCTCAGAATGCGGCGAGTCTTGTGAAGAAATGTTTTGGTGAGGTTGTCCACTTGGTTTGTTGTGAGAGGTTTGTAGGTATCTGGGTCATTAAGTAGATTAAGAATTTTGTTCCTGTAATCGTCAGTGTTCAAGATTACGACACCACCTCCTTTTTATGTTACCCAAAATTGTAATTATCACCCTACTTTGAAGACTGTCACATGCAGCATACTCCACCTGACCCAACATTCTCCACCTGACCCAACATTCTCCACCTGACCCAACATTCTCCACCTGACTAAAATCCTATAAATACTCATGTATCTTGTATCCAGGTAGATCTGTTTGTGACTTGATAAAGCCCACTGCATGGGCGAAACGTTGTCAATAAAGGATCACATTATACTGCTTATGTGTTTATTTTTCCATTGTGTCGGTATTTTATACCATTTTCCAGGAGTTATTTTTGTTGTTGTTGTTTATCTTCCGATTTCTTTCAAATAATTTTCATTGATTCTTACTATGTGAAATACTAAACAAAAAAAGTTTCGTGAAGATCAACAAAGAAATAAAAATATATGAGTTTTCAACACTTTTTTTACTTATGACAAAAAATTAGTAATGACAAAGATATTTTGGCTAATGAGAAACGTTGGCAACGTTAATTCGATTATTAGACGATTTTAAATACTATAATATATCTCTTTCTCACCCCAGAAAAAAAATTAGGGAATGTGTTAATTTTTTCCAAAAACATCTGCCCTTACCTCCCGCTCTAACGAAGCCAATTGAGGAGTGTTGTCATTATGTTACACCAAGACACTAAAGTGCTAAACGAAGATCTGGATACATTGATGCAGTGGTCGGAAAAGTGTCAGATGCAGTTTAATATATGCCTTGCAAAAAGAAATAATCATGGCGCTTATAAAACTAAATAACGTAGATCTTAATCTGAATGCGATAAAGATTAGAGAGTTTTGGTTAGCAATAAAGCACATATAATTCTTGCTACATATCAAGAAGTATAAATAAAAGGAATCCTCAGGTTTTTCTTCAGCTCTATATATTATTTATGCTGCACAGTCCTGGTCATGTTACAGAATGGACATAAATGTGCTGGAAAATGTACAGAGAAGGATGACAAAGTTGATCCCATCTACCAGAACTATTTCCTCACATTTATTTGTTACAAAACCTTCAACTTCTTTTCTAATACTGTATGTGTGTATGTGTGTGTGTGTGTGTGTGTGTACACACCTAATTGTGGTTGCAAGGGTCGATTCATACCTCCTGGCCCCGCCTCATCACTGATTGCTACTAGATGGGTGGTTTGGACGGGGCTGTCTTGAACGACAGCGCTCCTGAGGGTGCTAGTGTTGTCTTGGAGGACAGTGCTCCTGAGGGTGCTAGTGTTGGCCTGGAGGACAGTGCTCCTGATGGTGCTAGTGTTGTCCTGGAGGACAGTGCTCCTGAGGGTGCTAGTGATGTCCTGGAGGACAGTGCTCCTGAGGGTGCTAGTGTTGTACTGGAGGACATTGCTCCTGAGGGTGCTAGTGATGTCCTGGAGGACAGTGCTCCTGAGGGTGCTAGTGATGTCCTGGAGGACAGTGAACCAAAAGGAGACACTGGCCCTGGTGATGAAACAAATAAAGACAACGCTATTCAATTCAGAGAGGTACAAAATAGCGATAATGCTGGAGATGGAACAAAAGGGGATGATGCCTCAGGGAACAGTGTTGACACATTACCAGCAAAACCTGGTAGAAGCACTGATGTCCATACATGGGGGATAGATAGGGAGGAAACTGAAAAAAATGCACCAGCAGCGAACGCAGCTACAATGAATCCTAGCAAACGGAAATTCAATCTATGCAAATACTATGCCTTGGGTATCTGCAGGCATGGTATATCTGGCAAAACAGGTGAGACATGAACCTTTGACCACCCCAAAAAATGCCGCACCCAAATGGAAACAGGAGAGTGCAACTTCCCCTACTGTAACTTATTTCACCCAGAAATGTGTCACTCATCAATCCATGAAAGAAAATACTACAACGCATACTGCCAGGCACATCATCTAAAGGGGACAAGAAGACACAGACCAGCCAGACTATGGTAAACAAAAGAGGGGAGCCACAACCCCTCCAGGGACGGAGTTTTTTTAGGGCCAGGAGGGAAAAAAAACTAGCAAGAAATGACAATAATCCTACACCAACTGAAAACACTTCTGGAGCAGAGGCACGGACACTGGCCTCCACTCCAGAACATCAGATATTAGAGCCAACAAATAAAACCCCCCTAAATTCCACCAATATAACGACATTTGTCTTAGCAAATATACAGGGTCTAAAGCCGTCAAAAACAACAAAATTCCTTACATCAAGGGACTGCCCACGGAGTCAAATGCAATGTTTGCGGCATTCACAGAGACCCACATAAAGGATCATTATGTCAACGAAATATGGATCCCAGGTTATACCTATTCAGATGCAACAGACTGAACAGGCAACAAGGGGAAGGGTTGGCCTGTACGTCACAGAGTCGCTCATTTGCTCAGAACTACTAAACACCTCAAATGATGTAGTTGAAGTTTTGGCGGTAAAGATTGAAAACCGAAACATTGTCATTGTGGTGGTATACAAGCCTCCAGACGCAACTTCCCAGCAATTCCAGGAGCAGCTTTTGAAAATTGATCACTGTCTAGAAAATCTCCCAACTCCTGCCCCAAACATCTTAGTATTAGGAGATTTCAACTTGAGACAATGCTTTAGCAGAGATCACCCCAGGAGGCAGCGCAAATGAAAATTCACACACACACGAACTATTAAATCTCTGCACCAAATTCACCTTAAACCAGCAAATGTTAGAGCCTACAAGACTAGAAAATATGCTTGACCTCATCTTCACTAACAACGACGATCTGATACGGAATATAACCGTATCAAAGACAATACACTCAGATCACAACATAATAGAGGTACAGACATGTATGCACAGGGCTCCTGACCAGGAAAATGTGATCAGTCAGAAAGGTCTCCTCGCAAAATTCAATTTTAATAACAAAAACATACAATGGGATCAAGTCAACCATGTCCTAAATGAGACATGCTGGGAAGATATCCTAAACAACACGGATCCGAACAGTTGCCTAGAAAAAATGAACTCTGGGGTTCTTGAGATCTGTTGAAGAGCATTCCATTAAGAAAAAGAAAGAGAAGATGTAAACTAGAAAGAGAGACACACTCCCTATACAGATGAAGGCGAAGAGTCACAGAGCTGCTGAGAATGGCCAATATATCTGAAATACGTAGAGAGACACTGGTCAATGAAATTGCAAATATCGAATTTAAACTGAAGGAATCTTACAGGAGACAAGAATCACAGGAAGAACCAAAAGCCATAAAGGAAATTGAAAAACAAAATACTTCTTCTCTTATGCCAAATCTAAGGGAAAAACAACATCCAATATTGGGTCTCTGCTTAGGCGGGATGGGACATACACAGATGACAGCCAAGAAATGAGTGAGATATTAAAGTCCCAATACGACTCAGTGTTCAGCGAGCCGCTGCCCAGACTAATGGTCGACAATTCAAATGAATTCTTTATGAACGAAACCCAAAATTTAGTCATCTCAAAAATCTCAGATATTATTTTAACTCCACAAGACTTTGAAAAGGCAATAAATGACATGCCTATGCACTCTGCCCAAAGCCCAGACTCATGGAACTCCATGTTCATCAAGAATTGCAAGAAACCCCTATCGCGTGCCTTAAGCATTCTATGGAGAGGAACATAGACACAGGGGTCATCCCACACACACTAAAAACAACAGACATAGCCCCACTCCACAAGGGTGGCAGTAAAGCAATTGCAAAGAATTACAGACCAACAGCACTAACAACCCATATAAAAATCTCTGAGAGGGTTCTAAGAAGCAAGATCGCCAACCACCTAGATTCCCATCAATTACACAACACGGGTTTAGAGCAGGTCGCTCCTGCTTGTCCCAGCTCCTGGACCCCTATGACAGGGTCCTGGATGCTGTTGAGGATAAACAAAATACAGATGTAGTATTCACAGACTTTGCAAAAGCTTTTGACAAGTGTGACCATGGCGTAATAGCACACAAAATGCGTGACAAAGGAATAACAGGAAATGTTGGTAGATGGATCTATAACTTCCTGACAAATAGAACACAAAGAGTAATAGTAAACAGAGCAAAATCCCAGGCAGCCACGGTGAAAAGCTCTGTTCCTCAAGGCACAGTACTCGCTCCCATTATATTCCTCATCTTCATTTCTGACACAGACAGAGATGTAAGCCATAGCTCCGTGTCTTCCTTTGCGGATGACACCCGGATTGCCATGGCAGTGACCTCCATTGAAGATGCTGCAAAACTCAAAGCGGACATCAACCAAATCTTCAAATGGGCCACTCAAAACAATATGAAGTTCAACGAGGAGAAATTTCAACTACTCAGTTATGGAAAACTTGAGGAAATAAAAAATGTATCAAGGTATACGACAAATTCTAACCATACAATAGAGCGAAAAAGAAATGTGAAGGACTTGGGAGTGATAATGTCAGAGGATCTCGCTTTTAAAGACCACAACAATGTATCTACCTCATCGGCTAGGAAAATGATAGGATGGATAATGAGAACCTTCTAAAATAGGGACGCCAAGCCCATGACGACACTCTTCAAATCACTTGTTCTCTCTAGGCTGGAATACTGCTGTACACTAACGGCCCCCTTCAAGGCTTGCGACATTGCAGACCTGGAGAGTGTACAAAGAACTTTCACAGCACACATAAGTACGATAAATCTCCTAAATTACTGGGAACGGTTGAAGGTCCTTGATCTGTATTCCCTGGAACGCAGGCGAGAGATACATGATAATATACACTTGGAAGGTCCTGGAGGGATTGGTACCAAACCTGCACACGAAAATCACTCCCTATGAAAGCAAAACACTCGGCAGGAGATGCAACATTCCTCTGATGAAAAACAGGGGTGCCACGAGAACACTGAGAGACAACACCGTAAGTGTCCGGGGCCCAAAACTGTTCAACTGCCTCCCAGCATACATTAAGGGGATTACCAATAGACCCCTGGCTGTCTTCAAGAAGGTACTGGACAGGCACCTAAAGTCAGCACCTGACCAACCGGGCTGTGGTTCGTACATCAGTTTGCGTGCGGCCGGCAGTAACAGCCTGGTTCATCAGACTCTGATCCACCATGAGGCCTGGTCTCAGACCGAGCCGCGGGGGCGTTGACCCCCGAAACCCTCTCCAGGTTAACCAGGTCTTCCCTCTCCCTGCTCCATGAGCTTTATCATACCTCTTCTTAAAACTATGTATGGTCCCTGCCTCCACTGCTTCACTTTCCAGACTATTCCACTTCCTGACAATTCTATGTCTTAAGAAATACTTCCTACCATCCCTTTGACTCACCTGAGTCTTCAAATTGTGACACCTTGTTTCTGTGTCCCATCTATGGAACTATGGAGCTGTTGATCACGATAAAGAATTCGATATTGTTTATTTAGACTTTAGTAAGATTTTTGATAGAGTACCGCACCAGAGACTGTTAAGGAAAGTGGCAGCTCATGGAATTGGGGGAAAAGTGCTGTCATGGATTGAGTCATGGCTCATCAATAGGAAGCAGAGGGTGTGCTTAAATGGGGTTAAATCCGAGTGGGGATCTGTAACAAGTGGCGTTCCACAGGGATCAGTCTTAAGCCCGTTGTCGTTTATAATATATATCAATGACCTTGATGAAGGAATTACTAGTGATATGAGCAAATTGCTCGATGACACGAAGATAAGTAGGATAATTGATTCAAACGTAGATGTCAGGGAACTTCAGGAGGATTTAGACAAACTCAATTCCTGGTCAGAAAAGTGGCAGATGCAGTTCAATGTAGATAAATGCAAGGTTCTGAAGCTCTGGAGTGTCCATAACCCAAGCAACCTTAAACCAAGAAAGCAATGCCTAAGCGTACTTAATAAGGCAAACAGATTACCGGGATTTATATAAAGAAGTGTAAGCAACAGAAGTCCAGAGGTTATATTACAGCTTTATACATCATTAGTAACGCCTCATCTAGATTACGCAGCTCAGTTCTGGTCTCCATTTTACAGAATGGATATAAATTCGTTAGAAAACATTCAGCGTAGAATGACTAAATTAATACATAGCATTAGAGGTTTTCCGTATGAAGAAAGATTGAAAACCCTTAAATTACATTCACTTGTAAGACGTAGAATGAGGAGACATCGAGGTATGATGGTAAAGTTGAATATATGATAATGAGCTTATTGTGACTGACACGGGAAGGATAAAGGATATAATTTTTAGATGTTCAAGTGAATGGATAGGGTTTTTTTCTCCAGAAGAACCCGCAATAATGGATTCAAGTTAGATAAGTTTAGATTTAGAAAGGATATAGGAAAGTATTGGTTTGGAAATAGGGTAGTTGATGAGTGGAACAGTCTGCCTAGCAGGGTTATTGAAGCTAGGACTTTGGGTAGATTCAAATTTAGGTTGGATAAATTCATGAGTGAGATGGGTTGGATTTGAGTGGGACTTGCATATGAGTAAATAGAATTATCAAAGCTTATTTCTTGTTTAGCTTTGAAAATTAGGTTGAGAAATATTCTGTTATTGGGATGAATTGTGAAGGACCTGCCTAGTATGGGCCAACTGGCCACTGCAGTGTTCCTCCTTTCTTATGTTCTATGTCCACCTTGTCAATTTCTGATTAGAAAACATTCATATGACTTATGGAATGCTTTAACTTACATAGCATTGCCAGTGTCTTCACGATGAAGAAAATTGACCTTAAAGTGACATTACTTAGTAAGACGTAGAATGAGATACATAAGGTAGATATGCACATGAGTATAGAAAAACAATATGGTATAACAAGAGATATGCAGTGAAATAAGGCAGTAGGATCCACATCTACGATGCTAACGAGGCTAGATGACCGTTCAGGAGGATTCAATTCAGATAAGCTTTAATTTCAGATAAGTGATCAAGGCATTTCGTCTAGTAATCAAGAAACTAATTGTAGACGAAATGTTGCCCTTATCGTTCCACTTAAACAACAAGCGCTTACCTCTTGAGTTTATCAAATCTCTAGAGTAACTCCATCAAAGTTCCCCTGCTATTGCAACGTGGATGTGGAACTGCCTCATATTCAACTCCAGAAATCAAACCTATTTCTGTTACCTTTGTTAACCTTCAGGTTGATATCACATTATTCTTCTATCTACTCCTCAATACTCATTTTATCCTGTTTACTACTCTTTATATGCCAACTGTGCCTTCTTGCTGCTTGATTCCTACGCTTCCAATAAATGTATTATCAATTGTCTTACAACATTTGTCGTAATTCTACCAATATTATTACAGTATTTTATATGTTGTTATCATGTCTCCCCTAACCTTCCTGTCCTCCAGTGTCGTCATGCCGATTTCCCTTAACCTTTCCTCGAAGGACATTTCCCTTAGCTCTGGGACTAGTCTTGTTGCAAAGCTTTGCACTTTCTCTATTTTCTTGACGTGCTTGACCAGGTGTGGGTTCCAAACTGGTGCTGCATACTCCAATATTTGCCTGACGTACACGGTGTACAGAGTATTGAACGATTCCTTACTGAGGTATCAGAACGCTATTCTCAGGTTTGCTGCAGCAGTTATCTGTTTGATGTGCGCCTCAGGAGATGTGCTCGGTATTATACTCATCCCAAGATCCTTTTCCTTGAGTGAGGTTTGCAGTCTTTAGCCACCTAGCCTGTACTCTGTCTGCGGTGTTCTTTCCCCTTCCCCATTCTTCATGACTTTGCATTTGATGGGGTTAAATTCCAGGATCCAGTTGCCGGACCAGGCTTGTAGCCTGTCCAAGTCCCTTTGTAGTCCTGTCTAATCCTCATTTCATTTAATTCTTCTCATTAACTTCAAATCATCTGCAAACAGGGATTCTTCTGAGTCTATCCCTTCCGTCATGTTTTTTCTCATACCAAACCAAAAACAGCACTGGTCCTAGGACTGACCCCTCTGGAACTCCGCTCGTCAAGGCGCCCAGTCTGACACCTCGTCACTTACCATGATTCGTTCTTGCCTCCCTGTCAGATATTCTCTGATCCATTGCAGTGTCTTGTTATGCGTGCCTGATCCTTTAGCAGTTGCACTAATCTCTTGTGAGTAACTGTATCGAAGGCCTACTTGCAGTCGAAGAAAATGTGATTTACCCACCCCTCTCTCTCGTGTATTATTTCCGTTACCTTATCATAAAACTCCAGTTGGTTTGCCTTCCTTGAAACCTTGCTGGTTGTCATTTATAAGCTTGTGCTCCACCACTCTCCTTCCTCATAATCTTCTCCATGACCCTGCAAGCTATGCACGTCAGTGACACACACACACACACTCAGTGTGTGTGTGTACTCACTATTTGTACTCACCTATTTGTGGTTGCAGGGGTCGATTCATAGCTCCTGGCCCCTCCTCTTCACTGATTGCTACTAGGTCCTCTCTCTCCCTGCTCCATGAGCTTTATCAAACCGCGTTTTAAAACTATGTATGGTTCCTGCCTCCACTATGTCACTTTGTAGGCTATTCCACTTCCTGTGTGTGTGTGTGTGTGTGTTAGTTACCATTTTGTCCTAGTCACATGTCGATTAGACACTAGGCCTGTTGTGTGTGTACTCACCTATTTGTACTCACCTATTTGTGGTTGCAAGGGTCGAGTCATTGCTCCTGGCCCCGCCTCTTCACTGATTGCTACTAGGTCCTCTCTCTCCCTGCTCCATGAGCTTTATCAAACCTCGTCTTAAAACTATGTATGGTTCCTGCCTCCACTACGTCACTTTCTAGGCTATTCCACTTCCTGACAACTCTATGACTGAAGAAATACTTCCTAACATCTCTTTGACTCATAGGAGTCTTCAACTTCCAACTGTGACCCCTTGTTTATGTGTCCCCTCTCTGGAACATCTTGTATCTGTCCACCTTATATATTCTTCGCAGTATTTTATATGTCGTTATCATGTCTTCCCTAACCCTCCTGTCCTCTAGTGTCGTCAGGCCGATTTCCTTTAACCTTTCTTCGTAGGACAATCCCCTTAGCTCTGGAACTAGTCTTGCTGCAAACATTTGCACTTTCTCTAATTTCTTGACGTGCTTGACCAGGTGTGGGTTCCAAACTGGTGCTGCATACTCCAGTATGGGCCTGACGTATATGGTGTACAGAGTCTTGAATGATTCCTTGGTGAGGTATTGGAACGCTATTCTTAGGTTTGCCAGCCGCCCGTATGCTGCAGCAGTTATCTGATTGATGTGTGCCTCAGGAGATGTGCTCGGTATTATACTCACCCCAAGATTTTTTCCTTGAGTGAGGTTTGCAGTCTTTGGCCACCTAGACTATATTCTGTCTGCGGTCTTCTTTGCCCTTCCCCGATCTTCATGACTTTACATTTGGCAGGGTTAAATTCAAGGAGCCAGTTACTGGACCAGGCTTGTAGCCTGTCCAGGTCTCTTTGTAGTCCTGACTGATCCTCGACTGATTTAATTCTTCTAATTAACTTCACATCATCTGTGTGTGTGTGTGTGTGTGTGTGTGTGTGTGCGTGCGTGTGTGTGTGTGTGTGTGTGTGTGCGCGCGCTGTTCGACTACTAACCTTGCCTGTGATGATGTCTGCAATGTGTCCCATGAGCAGCAGCACAGCCAGCAAGATGCACTGAGTTATCAGATTTGCTATGAGAAATACGTTTATGGTGCGCATCCTTAATTGTTCAATTGTGAAGAAGATTGTGCAGATGATTATGCAGAAGCAGGAGACAATGAAGCCAGTCAGAGGAATGGATAGGAAACCCTCCGTCTCCCTGTAAAGCTTCCTGAGGGAGATGTGTTGCTTGTACAGCTCTATTAAAGACATCTGGCTTCCTGTCTGGACGGCCTGAGTTAGTGCTTCATTAGTAGCAGTTAATGAGTCGTTGATTATTTGTCCCAGAATAATGTAATAACATGATGGGACTAATACTACAACATTTAACCACAGAAAAGAGAGAATAAACAGAGTGATTATCCACAACGGTATCTTTTCACTGAGACTTTCAAGATACCAGATGGATGAAGATAAGGTGTTGATAAATAATGTTATTAAAACCATAAGTAAATATAAACATGTTTTTAACCCTCTGACGTGTAATTGTTTGTATTGGTCAAGGTGAGCAGACACTGCCTTACGCTTGATCCAAAAGGAGACAACGATGATCCAGCAAATGATGCCATAACTCCAGGCATAGAATAATTCAGCAAACTTCAGTGAGAATGTAAGCTGTACAAATGCATTACTTGGTATGACGAAATCTGAAAAAAACATCGAATTAGAAATATTTGGATTAATTTCATAATATTCACAGTTAATAACTTTCAATATTACTATCACATAGAGTACAGCTGAAATAGCTTCCACATAGTGCTGAGGGGCATCGCTACCACATAGTGCGTGGTGGTCAGGGCTACACATACTTCACTGGGACATAGAAACCACATGAAAAATGGGAGCATATCTCCCACATTATGTACGGGTAACAGCTGCCACACTGAAAAAGGCGCATAGCCAACAAATGTTGGTGGAGGGGCTAACACAAGATGCTCTGGGTTGTTGTTACTTCATAATGACTACCACATTGTAACAGGGGGAGGATACACGGGGGAATGGGTACCACAAGGAGCATGGAGGACACAAGGAGCATGGACGACACAAGGAGCATGGGGGACACAAGGAGCATGGAGGACACAAGGAAGCATGAAGGATACAAGGAGCATGGAGGACACAAGGAGCATGAAGGATACAAGGAGCATGAAGGATACAAGAAGCATGGAGGACACAAGGAGCATGGAGGACACAAGGAGCATGAAGGATACAATGAGCATGGAGGACACAAGGAGCATGGAGGACACAAGGAGCATGGAGGACACAAGGAACATGGAAGACACAAGGAGCATGGAGGACACAAGGAGCATGGATGACACTAGGAGCATGGAGGACACAAGGAGCATGGAGGACACAAGGAGCATGAGGACACAAGGAGCATGAAGGATACAATGAGCATGGAGGACACAAGGAGCATGGAGGACACAAGGAGCATGGAGGACACAAGGAACATGGAGGACACAAGAAGCATGGAGGACACAAGGAGCATGAGGACACAAGGAGCATGGAGGACACAAGGAGCATGGAGGACACAAGGAGCATGGAGGACACAAGGAGCATGGAGGACACAAGGAGCATGGAGGACACAAGGAGCATGGAGGACACAAGGAGCATGAAGGATACAAGGAGCATGAAGGATACAAGGAGCATGGAGGACACAAGGAGCATGGAGGACACAAGGAGCATGAAGGATACAATGAGCATGGAGGACACAAGGAGCATGGAGGACACAAGACTGGAGCACATGGAGGACAAAAAAGGAGCATGGAGGACACAAGGACATGAAGATACAGGAGCATGGAGGCACAAGGAGCATGAAGGACACAAGGAGCATGGAGGATACAAGGAGCATGGAGGACACAGGAGCATGGACACAAGGCATGGAGGACACAAGGAGCATGGAGGACACAAGGAGCATGGAGGACACAAGGAGCATGGAGGACACAAGGAGCATGGAAGGACACAAGGAGCATGGAGGACACAAGGAGCATGAAGGAACAAGAAGGAGCATGGAAAGGAACAAGGCACAAGCATGAAGGACACAAGGAGCATGGAGGACACAAGGATCATGAAGGATACAAGAGCATGGAGGAACAATGAATGGAGGACACAAGGAGCATGGAGGACACAAGGAGCATGGAGGACACAAGGAGCATGGAGGCACAACATGAGACAGGCATGGAGGACACAAGGAGCATGAAGGATACAAGGAGCATGGAGGACACAAGGAGCATGAAGGACACAAGGAGCATGGAGGACACAAGGATCATGAAGGATACAATGAGCATGGAGGACACAATGAACATGGAGGACACAAGGAGCATGGAGGACACAAGGAGCATGGAGGACACAAGGAGCATGAAGGATACAAGAGCATGGAGGACACAAGAGCATGGAGGACACAAGGAGCATGGAGGACACAAGGACATGGAAGGATCACAAGGAGCATGAAAGGATGACAAGAGCATGGAGGACACAAGGAGCATGGAGGACACAACGAGCATGGAGGACACAACAGGGCATGAAGGACTACAAGAGCATGGAGGACACAAGTGTAGACATGCATGTCTGCCGAGCTGAGGTTCATAGGCATTGGCCAGGCTAGTTTCCAGTAGTTTCCGCACAGAGGGCAAGCACTGAGCATGGATACCAAGTGTAGACTGCCTCACCTGCTGCCACTACTCATTTCGGCAGCTTCCAAACGTTCCAGCAGTCAAGCTGTAGGCTAAGCTCCTCTCTCTCCTCCCTCATCAGTCAAGGCGCATGGCCCACCCGGGCCATGGCCACAGATACACAGCCTGTTACTCGCACCTTTATACAAATAAAGTAAGAAGCCTCCGAAGACTTATCATTGCATTCCCACGCCTCCAAAACGCCAAATAACATATCGTTATAAATGGTGCCAGCGGTGCCTCGCAGCAGTTGTGTTTGCTCGCGAGGGAAGGAAGAGGAATGAAGTTATCTACCACTTCATCAGTCTCTACAAGAAGCATCCGTCTCTCAACGAGTTATCCTGATGTCTTGTCTGCAAATCTCAGCATCCAGACACAGGTACAAGCAGGATTCAGGCCGAAATTTGTCTAATTCTCCGAGAAATAGCGTGACTGACTTCACGCCACAGCGTCTCATGCTGTTTCTCAGTCACGTGTTCAGCCTTGCCAGCATGTTCTGCTGTTGTTGTTCAGCTCAGCACTGCTATTTCAGCACTTCAGAGGTGAGTTTGTGGTGATTTCAGCGTCTAGTGTGGGTGTCTCCCTCGTGTATGGGTAGGGTGAGAGTAGGAAGCGGCCGGGCTCCTCGCCTCTCACCCAGACACTCACGGTCGCCCTAGTGTACGCCACACACTCCACTCACCACTGCTCTCACTCCCTCTCTGCTGTTTGCTGTGAATTTCCTTGTGAATTCTTGCCAGAGCTGTGTATCCGAGTGTCTGAGGCCACTCGAAGCCACGTGTGACCAAGCCACGTGATCAACAGCACGCCTTGTGGGTAAGCCAGATCCCAAGCCACACTGTGGTCTGCGCCCACATCAACCCATGACGTCACCACCATGATGCTGACGTCACGATGCTGCCGACTCCACGACGTCACTCCACTGATGTCACTTCGCGATGTCACCCCATGACATCCATCATCATGTCACTCCAGAACGTCACCTCGCGACGTCACCCACGATATTGCCTGACGTTCCTTGCGACGTCTGCCGACGTCACTCCACAGATGTCACGCCCGACATCACCTATATGATGTCCCGAGTGTTGTAGTTTCACATTGATCATTTTATTTTCATTATTTTCGAGAAGTTTGAGAGAAGATATAAGTCGAGTGTTCATTATTCCTCTCAGTCAGTATTCTCACATGTTCGAGTATTGCTTAGTGACGATTTTTATACAGAAAAGCGTCTGTAAGCTATGTTGTACCACATGTGTAGTATGTGTGCAGTTTTCTCGTGTGTCCTATGTAGCACCTGTGTGTTACTTTGTCACCCGGTGTGACCCGCGCCCCGCGCTTGACAGCTCACATTTGTCAGTCCAGGCGTCAGTTACGAGCGCCCGAGCGCCCTGTACAGAAAGCTCTTATTGTTCGCCGCTCGTAGATGCCTTTGCTGAATCGTACCTGCGACGATTCTCCCATCGAGACCGTCAGTCCAGTTATTGCAGATGACCAGTCTGGGGACGCTTACACTGCCCTCTGCTGTAACTTCTACTGTCGAGAGATGACACTCGTCGAGCCGCAGTTAAGCCTGTTGGCAGGCGACTGTCAGCCTCGTGTCACAGCTTCAGTGAGCAGCCTGCACAAAGATGATGTCACTTTGACTGCTAGCCCACTCACTGCAGTATGGTGTATGCTGTTACGACCTCCAGATGTTTCGCCGAGTCGTCCCTGTCACGACTCACTCCACACTCGCCAGCAGCGACAGCTCCAGCGACAGTACCAGTCGAGGAATGTCCTCCTGAGTCGCTTGCCAGTCCTGTCCTGTTGCGACTACTGACGACGCTGCTTCACCTCCCAGAGGAGACCGTACCTGTTACGTCACAGCTCAGCGGCAGCTGTGTCTCCCGTGTTGCAGTATGTATCCAGACGCAGGAAGGCGTGCAGTGCTGCATCGACGCTCACTGCCTTAGACCACGAAGCACACCGTTTTTTCTTCCTTCTCTGGAGGAAGTTTTTTTTCCTATGTCCATATGTTTATGTATATATGTATTTTTCTTTCGTGTTCTGTGACCTGTTCTTGCGAGAGAGAGACCCGAGTTTTTTTTAATGCCATTCATGGTCGGGACGACCATGGTGCGTGGCCGAGCGATGTAGACAGCCATGCTGTCTGCCAGCTGAGTTCATATTTCGTGCCATGCTAGTTTCCATAGTTTCCGCCAGAGGGCAAGCCTGTAGGCATACCCATGTGAGTCTGCCTCACCCCTGCCTCTCTCACTTGGCGCCCAAACTTCAGTCAGTCAACAGGCCTAACTCCTCTCTCCCTCTCGCAAGGCGCATGGCCCACCCGGGCCATGGCCACAGACACGCAGCCTGTTACTCGCACCTTTATACAAATAAAGTAAGAAGCCTCGGAAGACTTATCATTGCATTCCCACGCCTCCAAAACGCCAAATAACATATCGTTATAGAAGGAGCATGGAAGACACAAGGAGCATAGAGGACACAAGGAACATGGAGGACACAAGGAGCATGGAGGACACAATGAGCATGGAGGACACAAAGAGCATGAAGAATACAATGAACATGGAGGACACAAGGAGCATGGAGGACACAAGGAGCATGGAGGACACAAGGAGCATGGAGGACACAAGGAGCATGGAGGACACAAGGAGCATGAAGGATACAAGGAGCATGGAGGACACAAGGAGCATGAAGGACACAAGGAGCATGAAGGATACAATGAGCATGGAGGACACAATGAGCATGGAGGACACAAAGAACATGGAGGACACAAGGAGCATGGAGGACACAAGGAACATGGAGGACACAAGGAGCATGGAGGACACAAGGAGCATGGAGGACACAAGAGCATGGAGGACACAAGGAGCATGGAGGACACAAGGAGCATGGAGGACACAAGGAGCATGGAGGACACAAGGATCATTGAGGACAGAAGGAGCATGGAGGACACAAGGAGCATGAAGGACACAAGGAGCATGGAGGACACAAGGAGCATGAAGGATACAATGAACATGGAGGACACAAGGAGCATGAAATACACAAGGAGCATGGAGGACACAAGGAACATGGAGGACACAAGGAGCATGGAGGACCCAAGGAGCATGGAGGACACAAGGAGCATGTAGGACAAAAGGAGCATGGAGGACACAAGGAGCATGGAGGACACAAGAAGCATGGAGGACACAAGGAGCATGGAGGACACAAGGAGCATGGAGGACACAAGGAACATGGAGGACACAGGGAGCATAAAGGACACAAGGAGCATGGAGGACACAAGGAGCATGGAGGACACAATGAGCATGGATGATACAAGGAGCATGGATGATACAAGGAGCATGGACGACACAAGGAGCATGGAGAACACAGAGCATGGAAGACACAAGGAGTATGGAGGACACAAGGAGCATTAAGGACACAAGGAGCATGGAGGACATAAGGAGCATGAAGGACACAAGGAGCATGGAGGACAGAAGGAGCATGGAGGACACAAGGAGCATGGAGGACACAAGGAGCATGAAGGACACAAGGAGCATGAAGTATACAATGAGCATGGTGGACACAATGAGCATGGAGGACACAATGAGCATGGAGGACACAAGGAGCATGGATGACACAAGGAGCATGGATGATACAAGGAGCATGGACGACACAAGGAGCATGGAGAACACAGAGCATGGAAGACACAAGGAGTATGGAGGACACAAGGAGCATTAAGGACACAAGGAGCATGGAGGACATAAGGAGCATGAAGGACACAAGGAGCATGGAGGACAGAAGGAGCATGGAGGACACAAGGAGCATGGAGGACACAAGGAGCATGAAGGACACAAGGAGCATGAAGGATACACATAAGCATGGAGGACACAAGGATCATGGAGGACACAAGGAGCATGGAGGAAACAAGGAGCATGGAGGACACAAGGAGCATTGAGGACACAAGCAGCATGAAGAATACAATGAGCATGGAAGACACAAGGAACATGGAGGACACAAGGAAAATGGAGGATACAAGGAGCATGGAGGACACAAGGAGCATGGAGAACATAGCTAACACATAGTGTAGAGGTCCAAATTTAAGAAAAAAAGATTTGTAAGAGAAAACATGAAAGGAGGAAGGAAAGTCTTTTATAGAAAACGGTTTTTTGTCTGAGTGAATGTTTGTCATAACTGATGTCACAGATTTTGTGGTCGTTAGGTAGTTACCAGTAGTAGGGTTGGCGGCTGAGCCACGCAAAATGACGGTGGTACCCCCCCTTCACCCCTACTTAAGTGTGAATTTTCACACCTATGTTGTAATGAT
Organism: Cherax destructor; assembly: GCA_009830355.1. Taxonomy (NCBI): domain Eukaryota; kingdom Metazoa; phylum Arthropoda; class Malacostraca; order Decapoda; family Parastacidae; genus Cherax; species Cherax destructor. The sequence continues at coordinate 57,917 of WNWK01004546.1, read as the reverse complement.
CCTTCCGGTCTCGCACCGCCCACGCCCCCCCTCCCCCCCCGGATCGCCGCCGCTCGTCGATTTTTTTTTGGGGGGGGGAATTTTAGATTTTTTTAGAATTTCATAATTTTTTGAAGGTTTCCCTATGGGGCATGGTAAGGTCCACTTGTCCCCCACCCCTCCTACCTACTAAGGTCCAATTTTACCTACTTTTCAAGAATGCCACCAATTTTTCCAAAATTTTACAGGGTTGTCAGATTTTGAGAATGTTTTGGGTTCATCGCTACGGGTACCCCCTTTTTTCCTCGTTATCGATAATACAATTTTTCCAAGTGTTTTTTTTTCATTTTTCAATGCTCCACTTTCTTGGATTAAGATTTACCTCAATTTTCATGAATTTTACAAAATTTCCATTTTTCAATGCTCCATTTCCTTGGATCAAGTTTTGAGTTGCCCCCTATGAGGGTCAGAGTTGGTAACCCCCTATGGGGCATTGTAAGGTCTCCCCTACAGGATTACAACAAGATTGTTCATGCCAGGCTGGGTAAACACAGGTGGGGTGTGACGTCACTGACTGCCTTATCTGAGTTACCTCAGATAAGACCACAGGTCACCCCATGAACTGACCATCTTACCTCCACTACCACCAACCTGCCTCATCTCACTCATAATCCACAATTTTCACATGTCTCAATAATGTCCACAACAACCCACAACACTTACAACTTACAACATTCACTTGTCCGAGTAATACAATTCGCAATTTTCTCGTTTTCGTAACACAACAACAAAAGTTCCTCAATTTTGTTAATATGACAATAATATCCACAAGTCATAATTGTACATATCATGAATATTTCCTTGTTTCAGTAATACAATACATCGGTAAATACAACAAGACACAAATTTCACTTATAACCCACATCACTTACCATTTTGTTCACAGTTTTTCCTCTTTCGATACAATTTTTTCTCAAATATCAGAACACACATTTTTATACACACATCTCCTCAGAACACAAAAAAAAATCACGTTCACCAACTGCATATCATGTTTACCATTATCTAAGAACACTTATCTCAAAACCACTAATTTACATAAACACACTCAATTTTATACACATTCCTCAAAATACTATAACCAACTCCATTTCATGATTATTATTATCTAAGATCACTTAGGACAAGACACTAAGATTGCCAGAAACTAAGATCATCATCAACTAACACACATTTTACACATTCCCTCAAAACATTATAACCAAGATGATTACCAAATATCAGAACCACCAACTAAGACATATCATGAAAACACACAAGACATGAGTCATTACCAAAACTAACACACACACACTAGGCCAGGAGATATGACTCGACCCCTGCAACCACAAATAGGTGAGTACACCAACTAAGCCATATTCAAAATCTAAGACATGAACACAAAATATGTCATAACAAGATCACTATAACATGACCACCAACTAATACACAACATGATTACAAGAAATTTAAGACATGAGACATAACCAAAATCTAAGACATCCAAAAATCTAAGACATCCAAAAATCTAAGACATCCAAAAATCTAAGACATATGCACAAAATAAGATATAAGCACAAAAATACCTTGTCATGATCACCACCAACTATAACATATCATGTACCCAAAAAATCTAAGAAATACCAAAACTAATGCAGACACCTCCAACTAAGACATTACATGAACACACATCCAACTTATACATGATATAATTACAACAAAATTTAAGACATGAGACATACACACCAAAAACTAAGACATACACCAACTAACACATGACATGATAATCATAAATCTAAAACATGATCAAATCTATGACTTGAGCACAATATGCCATGACATGAACACTTATACCATGACCACCAACTAATACACGACATAATCACAACAAATTTAAGACATGAGACATATACGCAAAATAAGACATAAGCACAAAAATACCATGTTACGATCATCACCAACTATAATATACCATGTAACCAAAAAATCTAAGAACCACCAACTAAGACTTAACATGTACACACCAACAAATTTAAGCCATGAGCTATATCCAAAATCTAAGACACAGACACCTCTAACTAAGACATATACACAAAATAAGACATTATCACAAAAATACCATGACACAAACACTATACCATGAATGCTAACTAATACATGACATGATCACAACAAATTTAAGACATGAGACATATCCAAAATCTAAGACATAATAAAAAACCTGAGACATATGTATAAAATAAGACATAATCACAAAAATACCATAACATGAACACTATAACATGCACATCGAACTTTTACATGACATAATCACAACAAATTTAAGACATGAGACATACACACCAAAACCAAGACATACACCTCCAACTGAACATGAGACATACACACCATAACTAAGACATACACCTTCAACTAAGACATGACATAAACACAGACATATTCACCAAACCTATAAATGACATAATCTCAATAAATTTAAGACATAAGCACAAAAAATACCATGACATGATCACAACAAATTAAATACATGAGACATTACCAAATCTAAGACACACACACCACCATCTAAAACACAATCACTTGGACATGACAATCGCTATACTAAGATCATGTTAAATATTCACCATATCACACAAAAATAGACATGTGCACTTAAGACATATGAAACCATAATTTTTACATAATTTGTTTTCTGAATCACAAAACTAACAATTGATACAAAAAAACTAGAATTACAAACATTCAAGTCATATATACCCTAAAACATGTACACATAAATGCTAGACACAATTGAATTGAAAATCTTACTTCATGATATAAAAGAATTGTGAGTTATGAGTTGTGGGTATTAACAAAATTGAGGAACTTTTTTGTTAGATTTATCGAAAAAGAGGAAATTTTTTGGGTTATCCTGGGTTGAGAGAAATTGTGTGTTATTTTCATTAAACATTTGAGAAAAATTTGTCTCGAAAGAGGAAAAATTGTGAACAAAGTGGTAAGTGATGTGGGTTATAAGTGAAATTTGTGTCTTGTTGTATTTACCGATGTATTGTATTACTGAAACGAGGAAATATTCATGATATGTACAATTATGACTTGTGGATATTATTGTCATATTAACGAAATTGAGGAACTTTTGTTGTTGTATTACGAAAACAAAAAAATTGCGAATTGTATTACTCAGACAAGTGAATGTTGTAAGTTGTAAGTGTTGTGGGTTGTTGTGGACATTATTGAGACATGTGAAAATTGTGGATTATGAGTGAGATGAGGCAGGTTGGTGGTAGTGGAGGTAAGATGGTCAGTTCATGGGGTGACCTGTGGTCTTATCTGAGGTAACTCAGATAAGACCACATTGGCAGTCAGCGACGTCACACCCCACCTGTGTTTACCCAGCCTGGCATGAACAATCTTGTTGTAATCCTGTAGGGGAGACCTTACCATGCCCCATAGGGGGTTACCAACTCTGACCCTCATAGGGGGCAACTCAAAACTTGATCCAATGAAATGGAGCATTGAAAAATGGAAATTTGGTAGAATTCATGAAAAATGGAAATTTGGTTTTATTCATGAAAATCGAGGTAAATCTTGATCCAAGGAAGTGGAGCATTGAAAAAATGGATAAAAAAGACGTGGAAAAATTGTATTACTGATAACGAGGAAAAAAGAGGGTACCCATAGTGATGAACCCAAAACATTATCGAAATCTGACAACCCTGTAAAATTTTGGAAAAATTGGTGGCATTCTCGAAATTGGGGGACAAGTGGATCTTACCATGCCCCATAGGTGAACCTTCAAAAATTTTGAAATTCTAAAAAAAATCTAAAATTTGAAAAAAATTTGAGGAGCAGAGGCGATCCTGAGGGGCGCAGCAGAAGGGAGCATGGGGTGGAGCAGGGGCGGGGGGGTTCGGACGGGGGATGCTGGGCAGCCCGGGACCAGAAGGATCATTATCACATAGGTGTGAAAATTCACACCTAGGTAGGGGTGAAGGGGAAGTGGGGGTGGGGTACCATTGCCATTTTGCGTAGCTCAGCTGCCAACCCTATTACTGTTACCATATATTCAGTGCTAATTGGCTTTATATGTTTTATGCTTCTATGCTTAAATATGCTGCCTGCATTTTCTAACACTTGGCACTTTGCAAGGCACCCATTTCTGTTATTCTGGAAAGAGAGGTTTCCCTGAACGAATCTCCTTTGACTTCCTACTAATTTATGCAACATTAAGAACTCTTGTGTTGATTACAACTCGGAAAGCCAAGAGCTATCATTCAACTCCCCCTGTTGTTATTTTGCATATTTTATCGCTCATGTGCTGTTATTGAATATTGGATACCACCAGCAAAATCTAGCTAAGTGATAAAGAGTGTGCAGGTTGGAATCCCACTGTGAACTGAGAGATTAAATATATGACGTGCCGAATGGGTAAAACTTGTGATTTTGGCTTAAATAGCAATGCTCTTCTTGCCGAATAAGGCAAACGAAAATTTGTGTATGCAATAATTTGGCAAAAAACATTCTGAACCTAATGAAAAAAATATATTTTTCATTATGTTTGTTTATTATTAAATTATTTTAAACTTATCTAAAATATATTTAGTTGTATAAGTCTAAATTAAATTGTTCTTGTTATAATAAGGTTAGGTAAGTTTTCTAATGTTCTTTTGGTACAAAATTTTATTTTTTTACATTATCATAAATGAAAAAAATATATCTTTAAACGTATACGAGAAAATTTTAGAAAGGACTTAATTTTAAATGAGTTCTTGCTAATTGACCAATTTTACCTATATATATATATATATATATATATATATATATATATATATATATATATATATATATATATATATATATATATATATATAGGTACGATTCGGTTTTAAAACACTTTTTGGCGAAATTTTGTTCTGGATTTCGTACCTCAATCCGGAAATCGTACGTATCATACGTGTCCACCCGCCCGGGGACGCTGTCAGTCTGGCTTTGTCACTGGTTGAGTGAGCATTCATCCAAAATATTTCGCAATTTTTGTACTTGTTTATTGATTGTGACTGAAATAAGTCACTATGGGCCCAAAGAAAGTTCCTAGTGCCAGGCCTATGGTAAAGAAGGTGAGAAACACGATAGAATGGTGTTTGGCTCCAGTGTGAAAAAATACCTTCTGGAAAATAACTTGCCACTCAAGTGAATCCTGGTATTGGACAATGCTCCTGCTCATCCTCCAGACTTGGAAGACCAATTGTTTAGAGACTTCAGTTTTATAACAGCTAAGTTCTTGCCTCCTAACACCACTCCTCTCATCCAGCCCATGAACCATCAGGTCATTTCTAACTTCAAAAAACTCTACACGAAAGCAATGTTTCGAAGGTGCTTTGAAGTGACCTCGGACACTGAATTGACCCTAAGAGAGTTCTGGAGGGATCACTTCAATATCCTCCATTGCATGAACTTTATAGGTAAGGCTTGGAAAGAAGTGACTTCCAGGATTTTGAACTCTGCTTGGAGAAAACTGTGGCCAGAATGTGTCCTAGTGAAGGATTTCGAAAGGTTTGAGGCTGACCCTACGCCTGTTGTGGAATGTATTGTGTCTCTGGGAAAGTCCATGGGGTTGGAAGTGAATGGCCAGGATGTGGATGAGTTGGTGGACGACCAAAGGGAAGAGCTAACCACAGAAGAGCTGCAAGACCTTCAACTGCAGCAATATACAGCAGCTGAGGAAATTGCTTCAGAGGAGGAGGAAGAGAGAAGAGAGAAGGTGCCTGCTTCAGTGATTAAGGACATGTGTGCAAAGTGGAATGAGATGCAAACTTTTGTTGAAAAATTTCACCCTGTCAAAGCTTATTCAAGCTGTATCTGCAACATGTTCAGTGACAATACCTTGTCCCATTTTAGGCAAATCTTGACTCACAAAATGGCTTTGAACCCCACCCGTGGTATGTTTTTTTTAAGGCAAATCTTGAAGGGACGCCACATACAGAACTCTCTGGACAGATTTTTAATGAGACAGGGGTCCAGTACCAGTAAAAAACAAAGAAGGGAAGAAACCCCAGAGTAGGCTTTGATTCCTGAAGTCCTTATGGAGGGGGATTCCCCTTCCAAACAATAATCTCAACTCTCTCTCCCTCCTCGGCTTCTTCAGTTCACCAACAAGAGTCTTCAATAAAGGTAAGTAATGCTCATTTATTATTAAAATTAGTACTTTATATTTATTTCTCATTGTTTTCTGTATGCAAAACTATAGTTATTCTTTCAAAAATGTATTTTTTGTTAACATTTTTGGCAGTTTGGAACGCATTAATAGTTTTTACATTATTTCTCATGGGAAATATTAATCTGGTTTTCGTACTTGTCAGTTTTAGAACAACCTTCTGGAACGGATTAAGTACGAAAACCGGAGTTCCACTGTATACAGTTCCCATTTCGGCCATGGGAACACGCCTGGACCCTAAGACCCTTCGTATTGCAGTGGCTCTGCGCCTTGCTGCCCCTATTCACACGGAATATACGTGTATTTGCAGCGATGCGCAAGCCGACCAATATGGTCTACATGGTCTTAACTGTCCTAAAACCAAGGGCTGGCATGCAAGACACAATGAGGTCAACGACATCATAAAGAGAACCCTCGCTACAGCTGGATGCCCAGCCGAGAGAGAGCCTCGATCACTAGCAGCCAACAACGCCCACAACCCAGCAAACCGCCCCGACGGGATCACCATCTATCCTTGGAAGAATGGCAAGCTCTTAGCATGGGATTATACCTGCGTGTCGACACTGGCTGACACCTACATCCATCACAGTGTTGGGCGACAGGGAGGAGCTGCTGACCACAGAGAGGAGTACAAGATCGGCAAGTACAGGGACATAAGCCAACAGTATAAATTTGTCCCAGTGGGATCAGAGACCTTGGGAGCGTGGGGAAAAAATGCAACACGTTTCCTTAAAGAACTGGGTTCCAGACTCATCGACACCACCAGGGACCCAAGGGCAGCCACGTTCATGTTCCAGCGTCTTAGCGTGGCCATCCAGAGGGGAAACGCATGCTGCATACTTGGCTCGCGTCCGGCCTCGGAGGAGCTGGAGGAGATTCATAATCTTTGACATATTGTACCATTGTATTCATGTTCATGTTTGTGTTTTCCATAAATGTATTCTGTCTATTAATAAAGCATTTATATGTATGTATGTGTGTATATAGGATGGGGGTGGTAGGAGAAGTGGAATATTCAAATGGCTTCAGGAAGAAATCCAAATATTCTTCCTTGAAGCCTTTTATCTACTTCTCCGAGGCTATGGTCCCACAATTTGCACTAGAGGTGGACCCTATATATATATATATATATATATATATATATATGATATATATATATATATATATATATATATATATATATATATATATATATATATATATATATATATATATTTATATATTTATAGGTAGTAGGTTGGTAGACAGCAACCACCCAGGGAGGTACTACCATCCTGCCAGGTGACTGTGAAACAGAAAACTGAAACTGTTTTACATGATGGTAGGATTGCTGGTGTCTTTTTTCTGTCTCATAAACATGCAAGATTTCAGGTACGTCTTGCTACTTCTACTTACACTTAGGTCACACTACGCAAACATGTACACGTTTATGTATACACACTCATCTGAGTTTTCTTTGAATTTTTATCTTAATAGTTCTTGTTCTTATTGATTTTCCCTTTCATATCCATGGGGAAGTGGAATAAGAATCTTTCCTCCGTAAGCCATGCGTGTTGTATTTGTCAACTAAAATGCCAGGAACAATGGGCTAGTAACCCCTTTTCCTGTATAGCTTACTAAAAAGAAGAAGAAGAAAACCGTCAAAGTGGGATGTTTGAATGTGCGTGGATGTTGTGCGAATGATAAGAAAGAGATGATTGTAGATGTTATGAATGAAAAGAAGCTGGATGTCCTGGCTTTAAGTGAGACAAAGCTGAAGGGGGTAGGAGAGTTTCAGTGGGGAGAAATAAATGGGATTATATCAGGGGTTTCAAATAGAGTTAGAGCTAAAGAAGGAGTGGCAATAATGTTGAATAATCAGTTATGGCAGGTAAAGAAGGAATATAAATGTATAAATTCAAGGATTATGTGGAGTAAAATAAAGGTTGGATGTGAAAAGTGGGTTATAGTAAGTGGGATTATATCAGGGGTTTCAAATAGAGTTAGAGCTAAAGAAGGAGTGGCAATAATGTTGAATAATCAGTTATGGCAGGTAAAGAAGGAATATAAATGTATAAATTCAAGGATTATGTGGAGTAAAATAAAGGTTGGATGTGAAAAGTGGGTTATAGTAAGTGATTATGCACCTGGAGAAGAGAGAAGTGTAGAGGAGAGAGAGAGATTTTGGGAAATGTTGAGTGAGTGTGTGGGGAGTTTTGAACCAAGTGAGAGAGTAGTTGTGGTTGGGGATCTTAATGCTAAAGTGGGTAAAAATGTTGTGGATGGAGTAGTAGGTAAATTTGGGGTGCCAGGGTAAATGTAAATGGGAACCATTAATTGAGCTATGTGTAGAAAGAGGTTTGGTAATAAGTAATACATATTTTATGAAAAAGAGGATAAATAAATATACAAGGTATGATATAGCACGTAAGGAAAGTAGTTTGTTGGATTATGTATTGGTGGATAAAAGGTTGATGAGTAGGCTTCAGGATGTACATGTTTATAGAGGGGCAACGGATATATCAGATCATTATTTGGTTGTAGCTACAGTTAAAGTAAAAGGTAGATGGGACAAAAGAAAATGGCAACAGCAATTAAGAGAGGTAAAAGTGTATAAACTAAGGGAGGAGGAAGTTAGGGTGAGATATAAGCAAATATTGGCAGAAAGGTGGGCTAGTGCAAGTAGGAGTAGTGGGGGGGTTGAAGAGAGTTGGGATAGTTTTAAAAATGCAGTATTAGAATGTGGGGCAGAAGTTTGTAGCTATAGGAGGGTGGGTGCAGGAGGAAAGAGGAGTGAATGGTGGAATGAAGAAGTAAAGGGTGTGATAAAAGAGAAAAAGGGAGCTTATGAGAGGTTTTTACAAAACAGAAGTGTTAATAGAAGAGCAGAGTATATGGAGAGTAAAAGAAAGGTGAAGAGAGTGGTGAGAGAGTGCAAAAGAAGAGCGGATGAAAGAATGGGAGAGGCTCGGTCAAGAAATTTTGCTGAAAACAAGAAAAATTTTTGGAGTGAGATAAACAAGGTAAGAAAGCCTAGGGAACGAATGGATTTGTCAGTTAAAAACAGAGTAGGGAAGTTAGTAGATGGGGAGCTGGAGGTATTGGGTAGATGGCGGGAATATTTTGAGGAACTTTTAAATGTCGATGAAAAATGGGAGGCGGTAATTTCATGTACTGGCCAGGGAGGTACAACATCGTTTAGGAGTGAAGAAGAGCAGGATGTGAGTGTGGGGAAGGTGCGTAAGGCATTACGTAGAATGAAAGGGGGTAAAGCAGCTGGAATTGACGGAATCATGACAGAAATGTTAAAAGCAGGGGGGGATATAGTGCTGGAGTGGTTGGTATTTTTGTTTAATAAATGTATGAAAGAGGGGAAGGTACCTAGGGATTGGCAGAGAGCATGTATAGTTCCTTTATATAAAGGAAGGGGATAAAGAGAGTGTAAAAATTATAGGGGAATAAGTTTACTGAGTATACCAGGTAAAGTGTATGGCAGGGTTATTATTGAAAGAATTAGAGGTAAGACAGAGAGTAGGATTGCAGATGAGCAAGGAGGCTTTAGAGTGGGTAGGGGATGTGTAGATCAAGTGTTTACAGTGAAGCATATATGTGAACAGTATTTAGATAAAGGTAGAGAAGTTTTTATTGCATTTATGGATTTAGAAAAGGCATATGATAGAGTGGATAGGGGAGCAATGTGGCAAATGTTGCAAGTGTATGGAATAGGTAGTAAGTTACTGAAGGCGTGTAAAGAGTTTTTATGAGGATAGTGAGGCTCAGGTTAGGGTGTGTAGGAGAGAGGGAGATTACTTCCCGGTAAAAGTAGGTCTTAGACAGGGATGTGTAATGTCACCATGGTTGTTTAAGATATTTATAGATGGGGTTGTAAAAGAAGTAAATGCTAGGGTGTTGGGGAGAGGGGTGGGATTAAATTTTGGAGAATTAAATGCAAAATGGGAGTTGACACAGTTACTTTTGCTGATGATACTGTGCTTATGGGAGATTCTAAAGAAAAGTTGCAAAGGTTAGTGGACGAGTTTGGGAGAGTGTGTAAAGGTAGAAAGTTAAAAGTGAACATAGATAAGAGTAAGGTGATGAGGGTATCAAACGATTTAAATAAAGAAAAATTGGATATCACATTGGAGAGGGATTATGGAAGAAGTAAATGTTTTCAGATATTTGGGAGTTGACGTGTCAGCGGATGGGTTTATGAAGGATGAGGTTAACCATAGAATTGATGAAGGAAAAAGGTGAGTGGTGCGTTGAGGTATCTGTGGAGACAAAAACGTTATCCATGGGGGCAAAGAAGGAATGTACGAAAGTATAGTCGTACCAACACTCTTATATGGGTGTGAAGCATGGGTTGCAAATGCTGCAGCGAGGAGGAGGCTGGAGGCAGTGGAGATGTCCTGTCTAAGGGCAATGTGTGGTGTAAATATTATGCAGAAAATTCGGAATGTGGAAATTAGGAGAAGGTGTGGAGTTACTAAAAGTATTTGTCAGAGGACTGAAGAGGGTTGTTGAGGTGGTTTGGTCATTTAGAAGAATGGATCAAAGTAGAATGACTTGGAGAGCGTATAAATATGTAGGGAAGGAAGGCGGGGTAGGGGTCGTCCTAGAAAAGGTTGGAGGAAGGGGTAAAGGAGGTATTGTGGGCGAGGGCTTGGACTTCCAGAAAGCATGTGTGAGCGTGTTAGATAGGAGTGAATGGAGACGAATGGTTTTTGGGACATGACGATCTGTTGGAGTGTGAGCAGGGTAACATTTTGTGAAGGGATTCAGGGAAACCAGTTAATTGATTTAGTAGGACTTGAGTCCTGGAAATGGGAAGTACAATGCCTGCACTTTAAAGGAGGGGTCTGGGATAGTGACAGCTGGGAGGGACAATTCTCAGCTGTCGTATCTGAGCTCCTCTGCAAAGACAGTGATTATGTATATGTGTGGTGAAAGTGTTGAATGAAGATGAAAGTATTTTCTGTTTGGGGATTTTCTTTCTTTTGGGTCACCCTGCCTCGGTGGGAGACGGCCGACTTGTTGAAAAAAAAAAATAAAAAAAAAAAAAAAATATATATATATATATATATATATATATATATATATATATATATATATATATATATATATATATATATATATATTATATATGTACATAAATATACAAGTAGTGTTAGAGTGTTCAGCAGAAGTTTGCGGTTACAGGAAAGTGGGTGAGGGAGGGAAGAAGAGTGATTGGTGGAATGATGATGTAAAGAGAGTAGTAAGGGAAAAAAGTTAGCATATGAGAGGTTTTTACAAAGTAGAAGTGATGCAAGGAGGGAAGAGTATATGGAGAGAAAAAGAGAGGTTAAGAGAGTGGTGAAGCAATGTAAAAAGAGAGCAAATGAGAGAGTGGGTGAGATGTTATCAACAAATTTTGTTGAAAATAAGAAAAAGTTTTGGAGTGAGATTAATAAGTTGAGGAAGCCTAGGGAACAAATGGATTTGACAGTTAAAAATAGGAGAGAAGAGTTATTAAATGAAGAGTTAGAGGTATCAAGAAGATGGAGGGAATATTTTTAGGAGTTGTTAAATGTTGACGAAGACAGAGAAGCTGTAATTTCGTGTATAGGGCAATGAGGAATAATGTGGAGAAAATTCTCCAAATGAGGGGAGTACCTACCCTTTCTGCCCTTAGAAAGGGCTCAACCCTTTCCGGCCCTTAGAAAGGGCCAGACGGCGAGTCTAGCGTCCTGATCAACAACCTACTGGTCAACAGTTTAATTGAAACATATGGACGGACCCAAACAGCCAAGAGTCACGTAGTAGCTGACCAGGGTTGCAACCAATGTGAAGTAATGAGTGATAGACATTGAGATATGTTACTCTTTACCTTAGCAGGAAAGTTATAGTAAACTGCTGTATTAGTTTCTACACTTGAACATTGCAATCATGTGTTCCAGGGATCTATATATTTAGAGAACACAAGTTCTTGAATTGCAAATTGTTGCAGTGGTTTGCAAGTGTTGAAATTTAGCTGACCTCAGCGACGCCGCTTGACCGGGCTGCGGGCTGCAGGAGAGGGTAGATTGCTTTAAGATACCTAAGGGGAAAGGCTACGGCGCGGTTTATAACCAGACAAAGAGACCATCGTCGTATGCGTTCGTCCTCCCTCAATCTCCACTAACGTCGGGAAATCGGATAAGAATTCTGTTACAGCGCGTTTAGTGTATAAAATCGCGGTATATTCAGAAGTGTGCGCAGCTTCTTACTACTGCAAAAAGACTGACATTAAAGAACGTAAAGAGACAATGAGTTTGCGTCGTCTAACAAGGCAGTGACTCTTCAGCAGCGTTCTTCAAACACGACAGCGATATCCGGGTGTGAATTAAGGGTCCGTTACAAATACCCAGGTAAGTCTGCTTAAATCTAGATGCCACCTACTGCGCAGTTAGGAAAGCATAATTTGCTTTAGGCAGATTTATCATATCACCCGGTGACTCGTGGGCGTTCCGCCCAAAACCTGTGAGTAAACCGCCTTTCAGTCTGTCAAATGACTGAGATATGGGCATATGCTCCTTTGGGGCAATAATTATAAACTCACACTTGATACTTTACCTTACAGCCCTGTGGAGAATGAGGCCATGGATGTATCCTCTGTGAAGGTGTTGGGGATGGCTGTGACATCTTGGATTCATCAATAAGCTAAGTATTAGCAAAACATACAGTCCATGTTATCGTAGGAGCACAATCCTCCACAAATAACATCTTGTTGGAGTGAGGAAGAACGAGTTGTGAGTGTGGGGAAAGTTCGTGAGGCAGTGGGTAGAATGAAAGGGTGTAAGGCAGCTGGGATTGATGGGATAAAGAAATAAATGTTAAAGACAGGTGGGGATCTAGTTTTGGAGTGGTTGGTGCTATTATTTAATACATGTATGGAAGAGGGTAAGGTACCTAGGAATTGGAAGAGAGCGTGCATAGTTCTTTTGTATAAAGGCAAAGGGGACAAAAGAGAGTGCAAATATTATAAGGGAATAAATCTGTTGAGTATACCTGGTAAAGTGTATGGAAGAGTTATTATTGAAAGAATTAAGAGTAAGACGGAGAGTTGAATACCAGATAAACAAGGGGGCTTTAAGAAAGGTAGGGTGTGTGTAGACCAAGTGTTTACAGTGAAACATGTAGGTGAACAGTATATAGATAAGGGTAAAGAGGTTTTTGTGGCATTTTTGGGTTTGGAAAAGGCATATGACAGGGTGGAAAGAGACGCAATGTGGTAGATGTTGCAGGTAGGTAGGGTACTGAAAGCACTGAAGAGTTTTTATGAGGATAGTGAGGCTCAGGTTAGAGTGTATAGGAGAGAGGGAGATTATTTCCCAGTAAAAGTAGGCCTTAGACAAGGATGTGTGATATCACCATGGCTGTTCAATATATTTATAGATGGGGTTGTAAGAGAAGTGAATGCGAGGGTTTTGGCAAGAGGTGTAGGGTTAAAAGATAAAAAAATTAAATACAAAGTGGGAGTTGTCACAGTTGCTTTTTGGGAGATTCTGAAGAGAAGTTGCAGAGGTTGGTGGATGAATTTGGTAGGGTATGTAAAAGAAGAAAATTGAAAGTGAATATAGGAAAGAGTAAGGTGATGAGGATAAAAAGATTAGGTGATGAAAGATTGGATATCAGATTGGAGGGAGAGAGTATGGAGGAGGTGAATGTATTCAGATATTTAGGAGTGGATGTGTCAGCAGATGGGTCTATGAAGGATGAGGTGAATCATAGAATTGATGAGGGAAAAAAGGTGAGTGGTGCACTGAGGAGTCTGAGGAGACAAAGAACTTTGTCCGTGGAAGTAAAGAGGGGAATGTATGAGAGTATAGTTATACTACCAACACTCTTATATGGGTGTGAAGCATGGGTGATGAATGTTGCAACGAGGAGAAGGCTGGAGGCAGTGGAGATGTCATGTCTGAGGGCAATGTGTGGTGTGAATATAATGCAGAGTATTTGTAGTTTGGAATTTAGGAGGAGGTGCGGGATTACCAAAACTATTATCCACAGGGCTGATAATATTATTATTATTATTATAAATAAAAATAATTAACAAAGACAAGCAAAGCTACAGTATTACTTACTGGTATGTAAAATAAGGAAGGTAGTGTTAAAAAGGGCAGTGATGATCATAGACCCAGCAGTTAATAAGACACTGCAGGATGATCTTGGTCCTCGCACACCACAGAGGAGTCCTAATCCCACACTCAGCGTCACCAACACATTCACAAACTTCTCACTCTTCCCACTGACCGAACCCATGGTGAAAGCTGCCATGGAAGACTTCACTTGAGGTTTGAAAGGCTGTACCTTCACAACATCTGAGTAACCCATGATGTAAGGTTCTTGTGTATGATGATTACAGGAATCTGGAGATCTCACACTCCTCTTCATTGTACAGTCAACAGAGGATGGCTGTCTGGGAATTATTTAGAATTTTACTTCTGCAATCATAAAAAAAAAAATATTGTTAATAATGATGCTCATTTTAAGTCGATTTGATGTTGGAAAAGGCATTTATATGTTGATTATGAAAGAATGTTTATTAAAGAGAATTTAGATAAATTGTTCAGAGACCAACAAGTTGATAAATAGAAGAGAGTTCTATTTTCTTGAAAACACTCATTACAGATTATAGGAGGACTTGAAAGACCTGAATCAAAGATTTTGTTGGGGTGCCAAACAGATGGGGAGAGTTAAACAATTATTGGGTTTCTTTGCTGAGGTGAAGAATCATAAATGGAGCTAATATAAACCTTTAATATGCAGAGTCTTACGTGGAGGACGTACCATTAGCAAGCAAAACTATGAAAAACTGGTACCGTGGATGATAGAGAAACACATTGAAGGAGATGTATGTAGAAAACAATTTAATGATGAACTGGAAGTGCACATGTTGTGTCCAGAAGAGTGTTACCATGACTTACTTCAATGGTATTATGACTTGCTAATATTTTGTCGAAGGTACAAGTCATACCTGGAAAAGTTTGAAGGATAACATTATGGGAAAAAGGTAACTCTTATGATATATTTGGTTGTAGTTAAATTTATATTAAGGTAAGAACATGTTAAGATGAAACATGATTTCAGTAAAATTATCCAGTATTTAGAACAGGTATGAGTCGTCACAGGTCAGCCAGGTATGAACAGGTAGTGTGACTTCAAGGTAACTGAGATGGTAGAGTGCTGCCAAAATGTATATATTTCAGAAATAAATTATTTGAATCTAGAAGTTATGGTGAAGTTGAAAATGAGATTTTGAGAAACATATTTACTAAGAATCTTGTTTATGCTTACCATGTATATACGTAGTAATGATATAAAACTCTGGTAATGTCTTACCACCTGTGATGAAATGTAATTATATTTATGGTTATCACAATAATGAAGCTCATATGTGTTTTTAATATACTTACTTCTGTATAAAACCTACTAAAAGTGGTTACACTCTAAAAAAATATGAATCTAATACCCCCAGTGAGCGTGTGCATGTGTTTGTATGTGTGTGTTTGTGGGGGAATGGACCCCCTAAGATAATGTGGACTCTAAATGGTGCTATACTTAGCTTGTAGATGCATCCACGACTACCCAGCCGTCCCAGTAGCCGTTGGTTGATGCAGACGTTGACATCCCCCACAGGGCTGTATGGGTGTATAAAATTATGTAAGTGTAATATATTGCCCCTAAGGAGCGTATGCCATATAATCAGTCATTGAATGGACTGAATGGTGGTTTACTTACGGTGTTTGGGCGGATCGCCCACGTCTCACCCGGTGAATGATAAATCTGCCTAGAACAAAATATGTATTCCTAAACTGCGCAGCAGGTGACATCTATGTCTAAGCAGACTTACCTGGGTATTTGTATAGGACCCTTAATTCACACCCGGAAAACGTTGTCTTGATTTGTAGAACGCTGATGAGTCACCGTCTTGTTTTCGATGGGGTTCACTAGCGATTGTTTCTCTACGTTTGTCTTTTAGCAGTAATAAGAAGCTGCGCACACTTCTGAATATATCGCGATTTTATTGTTAACACTAAACGCGTTGGAACAGAGTTCTTATCTGATTTCCCGACGTTAGTGGAGATTGAATAAGAGATAGTAGATGCACGACGAAGGTCCCTTTGTTAGGTTAAATCCCCTTGCGCCGTAGGACCCGTCTCTTTCGTGGCAGAGTTCAATCTGATGCCTTCTTGTGCCCTCGTGCTTCAGCGGGGCTTGGCATCGCTGATATCAGCACAATTTCAATACTTACTACATGCTGCAATTCAAATGCTTGTGTTCTCTAAATACTTCGATCACTGGAGCACATGATTGTAAAGTCAAGTGTAGAAATGGAAACAGCAGTTTCCTATAACTTTCCTGCTAAGGTAAAGAGTCACTTATCTCAATTTCTATCACTCATTAATTCACATTCCTTGCAACCCTGGTCAGCTAGACGTGACGTACTGGTTCCTGGTCAGACAACACGTGACATACTGTGGTCCGTTCATCTGTTATTAGTTAAGTTGTTGTCAAAGCCAGACACGCCATCTGGCCCTTTTTAAGGGCCGGAAAGGGCTAGGGCCCTTGAAAAGGGCAGAAAGGGTTGATACCCCCTCTTTTGGAGAATTTTCTCCACAGTGTTTGTGGTTTTGTGAGTGCATCTTCGTGCAAGTGTGTGTGTGTGAGTGTGTGTGTTTGTGTCCATTTACGTGTGTGCATGTGTGAGTGTGTGTGTGTGTGTGTGTGTGTGTGTGTGTGTACTCACCTGTATGTCATTATCATGCCTTACCCATCCCTCCTGTCCTCCAGTGTCGACAGGTTGGTTTCCCTTAACCTCTCCCCGTAAGATATACACCTGACCTCCGGGACTAGTCTCAATGCAAACCTTTGCACTTTCTCTAACTTCTTGACATGCTTGACCAGGTGTGGGTTCCATAGTGGTGCTGTATATTCAAATGTGAGCCTGAGGTACAAGGTGGACAGCGTCTTAAAGACTTCTTACTCATGTGTAGATATGCTATTCTTAGGTTTGCCTGGCATCCACATGCTGCAGCAGTTATTTGGTTGATGTGCACCTCAGGAAATGTGCTCAATATTATGCTCACCCCCAAGATATATTTCTTTGAGTGAGGTTTGCAGTATTTTCCCCCCAAGCCTGTACTTCATCTATGGTCTTCTTTGTCCTTTCCCATCCTTCATGACTTTGCATTTTGTGTGGTTAAAACTCCAGGAGCCAGTTGTTGGACCAGACTTGCAGGCAGTCCAGATCCCTTTTAGTCCCAGCTGATCCTCCTCTATTTGAATTCTCCGCATTAGCTTCACATCGTCTACAAACAGGGACACCTCTGAATCTATCCCTTCCGTCACGTCATCCACATATTGCAGAAAGAGCACCGGCCCTAGAACTGGCCCTTGTGGAACCCCGCTCATCACAGGCGCCCACACTGACTCCTCGTCACATACCTTCACTCATTGTTTCCTACCTGTCATGTATTCTTTGATCCATTGGAGTGTTTTTTCCAGCTATTCCACCCTGCTCCTCTAGCTTTTCCACTAATCTCTTCTGTGGGACTGTGTCGAAAGCTTTCTTACAGTCCAAGAAAATGCGGTCTTCCCACTCCTTTCTTTCTTGTCTTACTTCTGTCACCTTGTCGTAAAACTCCAGTTGGTTTGTGACAGAGGATTTCCCTTCCCTGAAACCATGCTTGTTATTGTGTATCAGCTCATTCCTTGCTAGGTGCTCCACCACTCTTCTCCTGATAAGTTTCTCCATGATTTTGTTTACTTGTCAGTGACACTGGTCTGTAGTTTAAAGCTGCTTGTTTATCTCCAGAAAATGCTTTGAATTTGTATTTCCTTCACCAATATGTGACATGTCAAGATATCTTATTAGTGAAGGTATGATACCACTTATACTAAGCAAATTTCCTAAATTTGCTTGTAACAGATAAGTAAACTGTAGATATAAATCCAAATTAATTTCCATGAACGTGCCTATCTGTGCTCATGATAATGCGAGCACAGATGGGCATGTTTGTGGAGCAACTTGCAATGTGAACAGACTGACTGATGTTGTAGTGGCCAGGCTTAGGCTTGGCTACAGGTACTTCTGACAGTTTGGGAGACACAGATGATGATCAAACTAAATGCAAATTATGTGATCAGGCATATGGTCACTGTCTTGAACACTATGTGCTTAATTGTGCACTTATTGAGGAATATAGAGATAGACAGTATAATAACCTATGTGACATGTCAAGATATCTTATTCATGAAATAAGATACCAATTGTACTAAGCAAATTTCCTAAATTTGCTTGTAACAGATAATTGAAATGTAGATATAAACCCAAATGTACAATTGTTAACCACTTTGGGGCCTAGTGCCTAGGCCTTTTGTGTATCCATATGCTCTTGCGCTACCGTCCACAGGATGGATATGGGGTGCACAATAAACTAGCCACTTCGGTGGCAAAATCTAAAAAATCTAAATCTTCACCAAGCAATTATGATTATATCAGACTTTTGTCTTTTCCTTCACCAAGTATTATATAAGGCTTTGTACAAGTATGTATACTATGTACAGAGAGAGTAATAATAGTGCATGCCATGGTCGTCAAGGCAAAACAGCAGCCAATAGACAGAGACAACCGTACCATAACCAGCTCAATGCAGCAATGCCAATGACAAATTTGAGAGTGGTAACCACTTCACCTTTGCCATTGTCAAACCCGCATTATGATTGGCTGAACCGAGTCGTTGATTTGATGATGGGGCCCCATCTCAAACCCTTAACGATGGTTCGCTGGTTGTAGGGGAGCCTATGTGGGTGTGTTTAACATGCTCCGAATAAAGGGTACGTACTCTTTGCATGCAACAGTGACACTGGTCTGTAGTTTAAAGCTGCTTGTTTATCTCCATTCCTAAATATTGGGACTACATTTGCTGTCTTCGACACCTCAGGTAGTTGCCCTGTTTCTATACATGTGCTGGAGATTCCTGTTAGTTTCACATACAGTGAATCTGTGAGGGTATGAGCATGCGTGTACTCACCTATTTGTAGTTGCAGGGAACGATACATAGCTCCTGGCCCCGCCTCTTCACTGATCGCTACTAGGTCCTCTCTCTCCCTATTCCATGAGCTTTATCATACCTCGTCTTAAAACTATGTATGGTTACTGCCTCCACTACATCACTTGCCAGACTATTCCACTTCCTGACAACTCTGACTAAATAAATATTTCCTAACATCTCTTTGACTCATCTGAGTCTTCAACTTTCAATTGCGACTTCCCTTAACCTTTCTTCGCTGTATGACCCCTGTGGTTTAGCGCTTCTTCTATTTGATTATAATAATAATTAACCTTTCTTCATAAGACATTTCCCTTAGCTGTGGGTTCCAAACTGGTGCTGCATACTTCAGTATGGGTTTGACGTACATGGTGTACAGTCTTTACTAAGGTATCGGGAAGCTATTTTCAGGTTTGCCAGGCGCCCATATGCTGCAGCAGTTATCTGGTTGATGTGCGCTTCAGGAGATGTGCTCGGTATTATATTCACTACAAGATCTTTTTCCTTGAGTGAGGTTTGCAGGCTTTGGGCACCTAGCCTATACTCTGTCTGGGGTCTTCTTTGCCCTTCCCCGATATTCATGACTTTGCA
The DNA here is from genome assembly GCA_009830355.1 of Cherax destructor. NCBI lineage: Eukaryota > Metazoa > Arthropoda > Malacostraca > Decapoda > Parastacidae > Cherax > Cherax destructor. The sequence goes on along the minus strand of WNWK01004546.1, from coordinate 38,039 downwards.
TTTGTCGGGGTTAAATTCGAGAAGCCAGTTGCTGGACCACCCGTCCAGCCTGTCCAGGTCTCTTTGTAGTCCTGCCTGATCCTCATCTGATTTAATTCTCCTCATTAACTTCACATCATCTGCGAACAGTTACACTTCAGAGTCTATCCCTTCCATCATGTCATTCACATATACCAAAAATAACACAGGTCCTAGGACTGACCCCTGTGGAACCCCGCTCGTCAGAGGCGCCCACTGTGACACCTCGTCACGTGAAATTAAGACACATGTGCAACATCTGGGTATCTTTATTGTAGACATTTCGCCATCCAGTGGCTTTATCAATACAAATTCAAGGACATAATTTGAAGACAGAAGAATTATATACAAAAGATGAGGTAATCAGTCCCGCGGCCTTGGAGTTGGTGTGAACAGCACCGAAGTCGTGGAGTTTCTGGAGCAGAGGCAAGGAGGCTGGCGCTTATATACTAACGTCAGGTGGAATGGGACGTGTAGCAGACGAGGGCATAGTCACTGGTAGGCGTGATTCCCCAGTGGAAGTAGGTCACACCCAAAGAGATGGGTTAGTTGTAGTAGTAGTTGTCGTTTCCGTGAAGAAGGTTATGTACAGGTCCTCAGAACCAAGATTCCATGATGTTGCAGTGTCTGACAAGTTGTACAAGAATGGTATACAATACCGACAAGATTACCACATTTTTTGTATATAGTTCTACTGTCTTCAAATAATGTCCTAGAATTTGTATTGATAAAGCCACTGGATGGCGAAACGTCTACAATAAAGATACCCAGATGTTGCACATGTGTCTTAATTTCATCTTGTTGGAATTGTATACCATTCTTGTACACCTCGTCACGTACCATGACTCGTTGTTGCCTCCTTGTCAGGTATTCTCTGATCCATTGCAGTGCCTTTCTTGTTATACGTGCCAGATCCTCTAGCTTTTGCATTAATCTCTTTTGAGGAACTGTGTCAAATGCCTTCTTGCAGTCCAAGAAAATGCAATCTACCGACCCCTCTCTCTCGTGCCTTTCTTCCGTTACTTTGTCAAAAAACTCCAGTAGGCTTGGGACACAGGATTTGCCTTCCATGAATCCGTGCTGGTTGTCGTTTATAAGCTTGTTCCGTTCTGAGAGCTCCATCACTCCCCTCCTGATAATCTTCTCTATGACTTTGCATAATAAATTAGATACCCAACACTTGGGTATCTTTATTGAGGAAACGTTTCGCCACACAGTGGTTTCATCAGTCCATACAAAGAAGAATCTTGAAGAACAGGAGGAGTTTGAGGTACTCAGTCCCTCAGCCTTGAGTCGATGTTGTCAGTCCATCAATCTTGAAAAGAATACAGCATATGTGAGAAGAAGTAGCTTATAAACCGTAGGAAGGAGAGGTGCAGCAGTCGTAGGTGGTGTCACATTTGACCAATGTGGAAGTAGGTCGTTCCCAAGGGTTAGACAAGGGAAGAATTCCCTGTATTAAGATCCCAAGTTGTTGCTGTGTCAAACTCCTCCTGTTCTTCACGATTCTTCTTTGTATGGGCTGATGAAGCCACTGTGTGGCGAAACGTTTCCTCAATAAAAATACCCAAGTGTTGCATATGTGTCTAATTTATCAACTTGTCGGTTCTGTGAACCATTCACCTACATGACTTTGCATACTATACATGTCAGTGACACTGGTCTATAGTTCAGAGCCTCGTTTCTCTCTCCTTTCTTAAAAATGGGGACTACATTTGCCGTCTTTCATATCTCAGGTAGTTTTCCAGTTTCAATGAATGAGTTCAAAATTGTGGTTAGTGGCACAAACAGCGTCTCTGCTCCCTCTTTAAGGACCCACGGAGAGATGTCCGGTCACACCACCTTTGAGGTATCAAGGTCACTTAGCAGCTTCTTCAGCTCTTCCTCGGTTGGGTGTATCTCATCCAACACTTGTTGGTATATCCCTTGTTTGTGTACCCCTCTTTTCTGTCTTCCCAGAGTCCTTTCTGTTTCCACTGTAAATACTTCTTTAAATCTCATATTGAGCTCCTCACATTCTTCTTGGTCGCTTCTTGTGAGCTCCCCCCTTTCTTTCCTCAGCCTGATTACCTGGTCCTTGACTGTTGTCTTCCATCTGATGTAGCTATACAACATATTGTATTGATAAAGCCACTGGATGGCGAAACGTCTACAATAAAGATTCCCAGATGTTGCACATGTGTCTTAATTTCATTATGTTAGAATTATTATATTTTCTTATAATTATTTATTAGGTGTTTAACATGAGTAACTACTCACTGGCATTTAAGTCAATAATTCTTGGAGCTTGGGAGTGGGTGTTTGGTGAGCACACACTTGTGTTGACACAGTGTCGGTGGTGAGCACACACTTGTGTTGATACAGTGTCCGTGGTGAGCACACACTTGTGTATACACTGTGTTGGTGGTGAGCACACACTTGTGTTGACACAGTGTCGGTGGTGAGCGTCCATCTTGCTCTCTATAAAAATAGTCAACGCCTTGTGACAACATTGCATTATCTATGAGGTTTTCCTCCCATAAAGAGAAGTTCCTTGACCAAGGATTTCTACCTGTCCTCTCCTTCCTTTGATCGAACCTGAATGCCTCCTATTTCCCCCCAGGCTCTGTTGGACACTACGGGTTTATCGCTCACCCATGTTCTTATGAAACATAAGGAGGAACACTGCAGTAGGCTTGTTGACCCATACTGGAAAGGTCCTTCCCACTATGGGTAAACTGAGCTATATACTGAGCTAAATAACTGAGCTATATAACTGAGCTATATACTGAGCTATATACTGGGTCCTTCCCAGTATATAGCTCAGTGGTGACCTGTATTTACCTCAGTGAAGACGTGTCTAGTGTACTTCCTGTGGACTGAACCAAGATGCCCTCCATTGAGCAACTCTACCAGCAGGAATTGAGGGTAGCGAAGCTTGAGATACGACGATTGACGGAGGAAAACAAGAGGATTCGTAGTAGTCCTCAGCTCAAGAAGGAAACCTAGGGAGTGACCGGACATCATGGAACGAAGTAGAAGATCAAATATTGACATAGGATCACATTATACTGCTTATGTGTTTATTTTTCCATACCTCGTTCATGTCTCCCCTCATTCTTCGTCTTACAAGTGAATGTAATTTAAGGGACTTCAATCTTTTTCATACGGAAGATTTCAAATGCTATGAATTAACTTTGTCATTCGTTGCTGAATGTTTTCTAACGAATATATATCCATTCTGTAAAATGGAGACCAGAACTGAGCTGTGTAATCTAGGTGAGGCCTTACTAATGATGTATAAAGCTGTAGTATAACCGCTGGACTTTTGTTGCTAACACTTCTTGATATAAATCCCATTAATCTATTTGACTTATTATGTATGCTTATGCATTCAACTTATAAATGTTAGGGTTATGGACACTCCCTAGCTTCAGAACCTTGCATTTATCTACATTGAACTGTATCTGCCACTTTTCTGACCACGAATTAAGTTTGTCTAAATCCTCCTGAAGTTCCCTGACATCTACGTTTGAATCAATTATCCTACCTATCTTCGTGTCGTAGGCGAATTTGCTCATATCATTAGTAATTCCATCGTCAAGGTGAGGGTCATCTTATGAATCAGTATACTGACATTAAGAGGGACGTTAAAAAGGGGATAAGAAAAGCTAAACGGGACTATGAATTTAAAGTTGCTAGGAATTCAAAAACTAACCCAAAAAGTTTTTACCAGGTTTATAGAACAAAAGTTAGAGATAAGATTGGTCCCCTTAAAAATAACTCTGGGCATCTTACTGACAAGGATAATGAAATGTGCTCTATTTTTAATAATTATTTTCTCTCGGTTTTCATTCAGGAAGACACTAACAATGTCCCAATGGTTGGGTTGTTTGGTGGGGCTGATGAAGATAATTTATGTAATATCACAGTCACTAGCGAAATGGTTATCAAATAGATAGACCGATTGAAGCAAAATAAATCCCCGGGCCCTGATGATTTTTTTTCAAGGGTTCTTAAAGAGTGCAAAATGGAACTTTGTGAACCATTGACTAATTTTTTTTAACATATCTCTTCAAACAGGTGTAGTGTCTGATATGTGGAAGATGGCCAATGTAATTCCTATTTTTAAAGCAGGGGACAAGTCGTTACCGTCAAATTACCGCACAAAAAGCCTAACCTCAATTGTAGGTAAATTACTAGAGTCAACTATATACAATTATATATTATAAACAAAAAGGGCCACTTGTTACACATCCCCATTTGGATTTAACCCCATTTATGCACACTCTCTGATTCCTGTTCGTGAGTCACTGGGGAATCCCGCCTACCAGTGACTATGCCCTCGTCTGCTACACGTCAATTTACACCTGACGTTAGTATATCAACGCCAGCCTGCTTGCCTTTGCTCCAGAACCTCCACGACTTCGGTGCTCTTTACACCAACTCCAAGGCCGAGGGACTGATTACCTCATCTTTGGTATATAACTCTACTGTCTTCAAATTATGTCCTAGAATTTGTATTGATAAAGCCACTGGATGGCGAAACGTCTACAATAAAGATGCGCAGATGTTGCACATGTGTCTTAATTTCACCCACATTTCTCTTTACCCTTCCTGCTCATTTCTGTTTTTCCACTATACCTACTGACCTTGTCACCTAGTGCCACAGTCTTTCCAATATCCACTTTAATCTGCCTATTACTAGTTTCCCTATAATTCATAATATTTCTACACTGGGACTTCACTGTTTTCCCCCATAACCCATTATGTTATTACCTAACATCATTTGTGATGTAATGTTTTTGTCTACTGGTTTAAAGTATTTTGCCGGACTGTCTCTATCCTGCAGAACTCTGTTTGCAGATTTTAAGGCTTCTGGGATATTAGTCTAAGAACTTTCTTATAAGTGAACGAAATGCAGTTGATTAATAGTATTATATATGTATTTAAAAATAAATGAAGGCCCTGGGGCAGCATGTGTTAAAAAATATTGTTTTATGTTCGAATTCTGAAGGACTTGCATATTTCAGATTCACGAAATCGTAATGACATGATTGCAAACAAACCATTCTATCCCCGCGGGTTCTATCCGCGGGGATAGAACCCGCGTAGGTCTGGAGATTTATGACTCTGATCGCGGGTTATGTCCCCTCCCGTGGTATGGTTAATATTTGAGATATATGATTTGGATCATCTACTCTACTGTTGTTAGGAATTTTTGAGTTTTGATATATTCTGGTCCTTCAAAATATCATTCATATCATTCACCTCCCACAGGAGGTTCTCCTGTGGGAAGTGAACCAAAACTAGAAGAGTTTTCAAATGTGCAAAGATTTTTAAGAAACTTTTTGTAATTCCTGTATAGCGATTTTGTTATATTTGCATTTCTTTCTTCTGGTAAGAATGTTTGGTTTCTGCTCTACATCGGATGTATCTCATTGTAGATAATCGGTGTTTTGTGATATATACATGACCTGGTCAGCAGTAACAAAATGTTGCTTCACTGGTTGTTACACTGTGTCACTCATCACAAATGTATACATTTTGTCGCCTTCTCCCAGTAGACATGTATTCATTCGACCCATAAACTACAAACGCGAATCATATAGTCACTTTTGTGAGCTGTAAGTAGTCCTCAGTGGCGTTTAATGGCGGTAAACAGCATAAGAAAGTGCAAGTGCCACTCAAATCCAACCCCTCTCACTCATGTATTCATCCAAATTAAATTTGAAACTACCCAAGGTTTAACTTCAATAACCCTACTAGGCGGACTGTTCCACTCATCAACTACCCTATTTCCAAACCAATACTTTCCTATATCCTTTCTATATCTAAACTTGAATCCATATTGTGGGTTCTCTCTTGGAGAGATATCCTCAAGACCTTATTTATATCCCTCTTATTAATACCCATCTTCCACTTATACACCTCGATCATGTCTCCCCTCATTCTTCGTCTTACAAGTGAATGTAATTTAAGGGTCTTGAATCTTTCTTCATACGGAAGATTTCTAATGCTATGAATTAACTTTGTCATTCGTCGCTGAATGTTTTCTAACGAATTTACATCCATTCTGTAAAATGGAGACAAGAACTGAGCTGCGTAATCTACATGTAATATATAGTGTGAAATCTGATTCTTTATTTTTAATTATTGAATTATATTTACTGTCTAAATAAACCGTTTAATTTCTTGTTTTGACAAACCTTGTACATTTTGCATAGTGATTTAATTATTGATGGAAAATATGTAATCAGAGGTAATTATAAAGTATACTTTTTCCAGTAATTTTGACAGAGCTTTAACTAAGATCATAACGTAGTTCTGCAGGACTGCAACATAATTACTAGGGTTTATGAAACACCTTACCTGGTGGCTGTGTTACCTGTTCAGCAACAGTTACGTGTTGATCCACTCTTCACTACTCACTGCCACTCCTCATCAACCTTCACAAGCAAGCAATGTTTCTTAATATTTAATTATGTTTATGTTTACGTAACAAAATGGTTATCGAGTTGCACTCATCTAGGTATTGTTGCAAGGGTTGCACTCATCTAGGTGTTGTTGCAAGGGTTGCACTCATCTAGGTGTTGTTGCAAGGGTTGCACTCATCTAGGTGTTGTTGCAAGGGTTGCACTCATCTAGGTGTTGTTGCAAGGGTTGCACTCATCTAGGTGTTGTTGCAAGGGTTGCACTCATCTAGGTGTTGTTGCAAGGGTTGAGACTTGGTGCAATGCACCGCATCTCAGTTACACATCAAAACAATTACGTTATTGTTTTCCTTATTGCCATAGGATCTGAATGAATATCAAAATGGTATATAATACCGACAGGTTGGTAGGTAAGACACATAGGCAACAGTTAGGATACTTTATTCCCAAACTTTTCGCCTACACTGTAGGCTTCTTCAGTCGAGTACAGAAAGTAGGCAGGAGTAGGCGAAACGTTTCGGAATAAAGTTGCCCAACTGTTTGTAAAGTAAAGTGAGACAAATGCAACTAATGTGACATTTTATTGTGGCAACGTTTCGCTCTCCAGGAGCTTTGTCAAGCCGTTACAAACAATACATGGACACAGGGTATATATATGCTCAGAGTGAGGTGTAATACTAGTGGTGGTAGTTGTAGTAGTGATATATTTTACCTATATTTTTAAACTACCCAAGTAATTGTTTTTATCACCTTTTACTCATGTACAAGTTGATTGTTCTACCTTATTGTATTATTACTACAACTACTACTTATATCACTACTACTTCTACCACCACTAGTATTACACCTCACTCTGAGGCTATATATACCCTCTGTGTCCATGTATTGTTTGTAACGGCTTGAAAACGCTCCTGGAGAGCGAAACGTTGCCACAATAAAATATCACATTAGTTGCATTTGTGTCCTTTTACTTAAGATATTGTTGGTAATTCTACCAATATTAATACCTAACCCAGGGAGGTACTACCGCCCTGCCAGGTGACTGTGAAACAGAAACCTGAAACTGTTTTACATGATGGTAGGATTGCTGGTGTTTTTTTTCTTTCTCATAAACACGATGGATAACAGGTATATCTAGCTACTTCTACTTAAACTTTAGGTCACACTACACAGGCATGCACATGCATATATATATACATACACACATCTATGTTTTTCTTCTTTTTCTTAATAGCTCTTGTTCTTCTTTATTTCCTCTATTGTCCATGGGGAAGTGGAAAAGAATCTTTCCTCCGTAAGCCATATGTGTCGTTTGAGGCGACTAAAATGCCGGGAGCAATGGGCTAGTAACCCCTTCTCCTGTACACATTTACTTAAAAAGAGAAGAAGAAAAACTTTATAAAACTGGGATGTTTGAATGTGCGTGGATGTAGTGCGGATGATAAGAAAGAGATGATTGCTGATGTTATGAATGAAAAGAAGTTGGATGTCCTGGCCCTAAGCGAGACAAAGCTGAATGGGGTAGGCGAGTTTCAGTGGGGAAAAATAAATGGGATAAAGTCAGGAGTATCTGAGAGAGTTAGAGCTAAGGAAGGGGTAGCAATAATGTTTAAGGATCAGTTATGGAAGGAGAAGATGGAATATAAATGTGTAAATTCAAGGATTATATGGATTAACATAAGGGTCGGATGTGAAAAGTGGGTCATAATAAGCGTCTATGCACCTGGAGAAGAGAGGAGTGTAGAGGAGAGAGAGAAATTTTGGGAGATGTTAAGCGAATGTATAGGAACTTTTGAACCAAGTGAGAGAGTAATTGTGGTAGGGGACCTAAATGCTAAAGTAGGAGAAACATGTAGAGAGGGTGTAGTAGGTAAGTTTGGGGTGCCAGGTGTAAATAATAATGGAAGCCCTTTGATTGAACTTTGTTTAGTTATAGGTAATACATATTTTAAGAAAAAGAGGATAAATAAGTATACAAGATATGATGTAGGGCGTAATGACAGTAGTTTGTTGGACTACGTATTGGTAGATAAAAGACTGTTGAGTAGACTTCAGGATTTACATGTTTATAGAGGGGCCACATATATATCAGATCACTTTTTAGTTGTAGTTACAGTGGGAGTAAAAGGTAGATGGTATTCAAGGAAAATAGAAGCAGTAAGTAAGAGAGAGGTGAAGTTTTATAAACTAAAACAGGAGGCAGTTAGGGTAAGATATAAACAACTATTGGAGGATAGATGGGCTAATGAGAGTGTAGGCAATGGGGTCGAAGATGTATGGGGTAGGTTAAAGAATGTAGTGTTAGAGTGTTCAACAAAAGTTTGTGGTTACAGGAAAGTGGGTGCAGGAGGGAAGAAGAGTGATTGGGGGAATGTTGATGTAAAGAGAGTAGTAAGGGAGAAAAAGTTAGCATATGAGAGGTTTTTACAAAGTAGAAGTGATGGAAGGAGGGAAGAGTATAATGGAGAGAAAAAGAGAGGTTAAGAGAGTGGTGAAGCAATGTAAAAAGAGAGCAAATGAGAGAGTTGGTGAGATGTTATCAACAAATTTTGTTGAAAATAAAAAAAATTGGAGTGAGATTAATAAGTTGAGGAAGCCTAGGGAACAAATGGATTTGACAGTTAAAATAGGAGAGGAGAGTTATTAAATGGAGAGTTAGAGGTATCGGAAAGATTGAGAGCATATTTTGAGTTGTTAAATGTTGATGAAGGCAGGGAAGCTGTGATTTCGTGTATAGAGCAAGGCGGAATAACATCTTGTAGGAGTGTGGAGGAGCCAGTTCTGAGTGTGGGGAAAGTTCGTGAGGCAGTGGGTAGAATGAAAGGGGGTAAGGCAGCTGGGATTGATGGGATAAAGCTAGAAATGTTAAAAGCAGGCGGGGATATAGTTTTGGAGTGGTTGGTGCTATTATTTTATAAATGTATGGAAGAGGGGAAGGTACCTAGGGATTGGCAGAGAGCGTGAATAGTTCCTTTGTATAAAGGCAAAGGGGACAAAAGAGAGTGCAAAAATTATAGGGGAATAAGTCTGTTGAGTATACCTGGTAAAGTGTATGGAAGAGTTAGTATTGAAAGAATTAAGAGTAAGACGGGGAGCAGGATAGCAGATGAACAAGGGGGCGTTAGGAAAGGTAGGGGGTGTGTAGACCAAGTGTTTACAGTGAAACATATAGGTGAACAGTATTTAGATAAGGGTAAAGAGGTTTTTCTGGCATTTATGTATTTGGAAAAGGCGTATGATAGGGTGGATAGGGGGGCAATGTTGCAGGTGTATGGAGCGGAAGGTAGGTTACTGAAAGCAGTGAAGAGCTTTTATGAGGATAATGAGGCTGAGGTTAGAGTGTGTAGGAGAGAGGGAGATTATTTCCCAGTAAAAGTAGGCCTTAGACAAGGATGTGTGATGTCACCGTGGTTGTTCAATATATTTATAGATGGGGTTGTAAGATAAGTGAATGCGAGGGTCTTGGCAAGAGGTGTGGGGTTTAAAGACAAAAAATCAAATACAAAGTGGGAGTTGTCCCATTTGCTTTTTGTTGATGACACTGTGCTTTTGGGAGATTCTGAAGAGAAGTTGCAGAGGTTGGTGCATGAATTTGGTAGGGTATATAAAAAAGAAAATGAAAGTGAATATAGGAAAGAGTAAGGTGATGAGATTAACAAAAAGATTAGGTGATGATAGATTGGATATCAGATTGGATGGAGAGAGTATGGAGGAGGTGAATGTATTCAGATATTTAGGGGCCTTATAGGCCTATGCGGCGCGCGCGAAAAAAAAAAAATATTCGAAAAAAATTGAAAATTGAGTTAACCATGTTGAAAAATAGAGTAACTCTCTGGCTACACAATGGTACAAGACTCATTGTTCTACGACATTCCTACAAGGAATTATTGTCGTTTATAACACACATAGTGACTCCAACAACCGTAGTAGGTCGGCTGACATTTCGTGAATTTTCGTATTTTTTTCCCGATTTTTTTCCTTAATTTCTTGTAGTATTCTTACTTATATAATAATTGACGATTTGGCATCATAACAGAGTGGGTGGAGCTTATAAGAAGACTTCCAGTTAATCAGGAACCTTCTAGAACATTTGATTGCGTCACCAGAAATTCCTGACTCAGGATAGCCGGGGAATATGCTTCATTATAACGCTATTATCAATACTACGGCTTTTATATCTATCACAATTGATCTATTATGACATAATAGGCAATATAAATAACAAATAAACATAGTAAATACTCCAGAATGAATAATATGTGGCATAATATGATCGCCGCCTGGCACCGCCTCCAAATTATCATAGTATATCACTGGGTTTGGGTTTTCTTTGGGGGTACCCTAGGCACTATTAGGGACTTGTATTAAAGAAAACTAACAGGGCTAACTATGATATACACTCGTAATGCAAGATAAAGCTGAGAAAAATGCTATTTTGCTGCTGGAAAAAAAAAAATTTCCTTGCGCGACCTTCCGGGCGGATTATCTCAGAAGTAAGTTATTCATCTATATATTGGACAAGAACCGTTAATAATCATAGGAATGAAATGAAACTCACAGACAACATAAAAGAAAGGTTATATTAATTTATATTGGAACGTTTTTTGAGATATCGTAATTAGTTTTTGATTTATGTGAGGTAAAAAGTCAGATATTTTCCAACATGTAAAAAACATACAAACTTTATTTTTTTTTAAGTATGAAGATAGGGATAAATTACAGAAACCTTTTTGTTTGTATGTCAGATTAGCATTGTTTTATGCGTAGTTGAAGCCAGTACAGCTTCAACAAGTCCCACTACGACTCTAGAATTTTTTATATGTGATGTTTGGTAAAAAATTGATAAATATTTTTTTTCTCAGTTGTTTGTTGGGCGATCTTTTTGAAACTTGATACAAACCTAATTGAAAGGTGCTTCTTTATGTACAAAAAAATGAAAGAAATCGAACGAAAAAAAAAAAAATTAATCGATAGGGGGCCCTTTAGGAGTGGACATGTCAGCAGATGGGTCTATGAAGGATGAGGTGTATCATAGAATTGAAGAGGGAAAAAGAGTGAGTGGAGCACTTCGGAGTGTGTGGAGACAAAGAACTTTGTCCCTGGAAGTAAAGAGGGGAATGTATGAGAGTATAGTTATACCAACACTCTTATATGGGTGTGATGCATATGTGATGAATGTTGCAACGAGGAGAAGGCTGGAGGCAGTGGAGATGTCATGTCTGAGGTCAATGTGTGGTGTGAATATAATGCAGAGAATTCGGAGTTTGGAAATTAGGAGGAAGTGCGGGAATATCAAAACTATTATCCAGAGGGCTGAGGAGGGGTTGTTGAGGTGGTTCGGACATGTAGAGAGAATGAAAACAGAATGACTTCGAGAGGGTATAAATCTGTAGTGGAGTGAAGGCGGGGTAGGGGTCGGCCTAGGAAAGGTTGGAGGGAGGGGGTAAAATAGGTTTTGTGTGCAAGGGGCTTGGATTTCCAGCAAGAATGCGTGAGTGTTACAAAATGACACGATATCTATTAGTAATAGACATCTCCAGTGAACACTAGAAAGGATAGGCCTTCTAGCATCCAGCCTGTTACTGGGCTTTTGCAACAAAGTCAGTATCTTGGTCCAGTTATCCGATATATTCAATAAGCTCCATGAGGATTACAACTGGTAGGGTACTAACCAAAGCATAAAATTTAATATGTTTATTAACAAAGTTAGTGTCTAGGGTTTCAAAGTAAATAAATGTACATATGATCAGGATGTTCATTAAGTAATGCATTAGGAGGTTAATTAGGAGGTTAGCTCCTACACTGCTCTCATATACCATAAGGCTGTGCTGAGGGGACATATATCCAAATGACTGAAGTACCATCAGGTACAATGTCAGTAATTACAATAATACAGATATATGCAAATGAGAATATATGTGTGTATGAGTGAGCTCCAGGTAACTTTTAAGCCTCGACTCAACCAGTGTCCAACTGAACTTCTCATAAGCTAGCTTCTCTAACAAACTGACAATCAGAACAGCTTGATTGACCAGTAAAATGACAAATTCGCAGAACAGCAATATAACAAGCAACAGCAACACAGCGTCAGGAACCAGGAGATAGAAAAGGGACCATAACTGGGGACCATCAATAGATCCTCCAAAACAGTCACAAAACTCCCTTTCTACTGAAGCTAGGTTCAGCATAAACAATCCCAAACTGTGACGGTGCACAGATGCCTTATCGAATTAGGTCAGGAGCTGTAGCTAGAGACCTGAGTTATCACAGAGTGTCAATGTGACACACAACCCAGAAAAACGTCGAAAATCACTGTCTAGTCTATCCTCTGTGAACAGAGTTACACAGAGTCCTGAGAAGTATGTTTCGTCTCACCACCGAATACATACTCTACCCAAACAGAGTCTAAATGGCGAGAAAACAAGCAGAGACAGGAGAGAGGTGTTGACTCAACGATGTCCAGCTGCATAGTGCTCTGGAGCAAGGAGAAGCAGCCACCCACCTCAGGTGGAATCACGTGACTCCCTCCCAGCAACTAGATGCCGGCAACATAACAAGCGAAATGTCATAAGCGGTAGTTTGCCAACTCCAAGTCAGCTACTACAAACATGAGCACAATTTATAATGTTACATTCTACCTATTACAAAAGCTAAATCAAATAATGTCAAATATAAGTCCAATAATAATATAAAGCAAGATACTAACGATTTAGCTATTATCGAGAATATCAGCAATATAAAATTATAGCAAATGGAAATATACATAAAATATATCATAAACAGGTATATACATTGGGGCCCATTCTGGGGTCGCAATAGTGAGCGTATTTAATAGGAGTGAATAGAGACAAATTGTTTTTAATACTTGACGTGCTGTTGGAGTGTGAGCAGCGTAACATTTTTGAAGGGATTCAGGGAAACCGGCAGGCCGGACTTAAGTCCTGGAGATGGGAGGTACAGTGTCTGCACTCTGAAGGAGGGGTGTATACCTGGAGATACCTGGAGAGAGCTCCAGGGTTCAAAGCCCCTGCTGCCCGGTCTGTTTTATAACTGTAGTGTAAAGCACTCCTCTGGCAAGACAGTGAAGGAGTGAATGATGATGAAAGTTTTTCTATTTCGGGCCACCCTGCCTTGGTGGGAATCGGCCGATGTGTTAATAAAAAAATAAACTGTTGCCTATATGTCCTACCTAAGAAACCTGTCGGTATTATATACCATTTTGATATTGACTCTGTCAGACACTGCAACACAATGGCATCTTGGTACAGAAAACACTTTGGACAACTTTTTCAATGAGAATGTTGGATCTGAGAGCGACGTGACCTCTCAGTGATTGTATTCTTCCTTCGGACAGTATATAAGTTTCAACACTGTCGCTTGATCTTCACATTGTTTCAGACTATGGAACAGAACTCTTCTCCAGCCTGAGGGACTGACCACCTCAAATCTACGTCTTCAAGGTGATGGACTGATACATAGTCTTTACATCTCTACTGCTCCTACCTACTTCCTGCACTCGACTGAAGAAGCCTACTGTTTAGGCGAAACGTTTCGGAATAAAGTTGCCTAACTATTGCCTGTGTCTTGCCATAGGACCTATCATAACTGCTCTTAAAACTGCGTGTGAAATATGCATCGACAGGTTTCTCATTTTGTTTGTTCCTTTTTAATACCACCCTCAGTCTGAAGCGCAACTTATTTGCATATTTACATTCACTGTTCTCCTTGTCACCGTGTTGACATATCTTGACCTCTCAATATCTTGACCTCTCAATATCTTGACCTCTCACTATCTTGACCTCTCAATATCTTGACCTCTCAATATCTTGACCTTTCAATATCTTGATCTCTCAATATCTTGACCTCTCAATATCTTGTTCGTAGTATTCATGTCGTAATTGTTTGTTTCTTGTCTCTTACCTGGAGTTTACCTAGAGAGAGTTCCAGGGGTCAACGCCCCTGCGGCCCGGTCTGTGACCAGGCCTCATGTTGGATCAGAGCCTGATCAACCAGGCTGTTACTGCTGGCCACACGCAGTCCAACGTACGAACCACAGCCTGGCTGGTCAGGCACCGACTTTAGGTGCCTGTCCAGTGCCTGCTTGAAGACAGCCAGGGGTCTATTGGTAATCCCCCTTATGTATGCTGGAAGGCAGTTGAACAGTCTTGGGCCCCTGACACTTATTGTGTTGTCTCTCAACGTGCTAGTTGCACCCCTGCTTTTCATTGGGGAAATGTTACATCGTCTGCCGAGTCTTTTGCTTTCGTAGGGAGTGACACTCGTGTGCAAGTTTGGTACTAATCCCTCTAGGATTTTCCGAGTGTATATAATAATGTATCTCTCCCACCTGCGTTCCAGGGAGTACAGGTTTAGGAACTTCAAGCGTTCCCAGTAATTGAGGTGGTTTATTGCAGTTATGCGTGCCGTGAAGGTTCTCTGTACATTTTCTAGGTCAGCAATTTCACTTGCCTTGAAAGGTGCAGTTAGTGTACAGCTATATTCCAGCCTAGATAGAACAAACGACCTGAAAAGTGTCAACATAGGCTTGGTATCCCTTGTTTTGAAGGTTCTCATTATCCATCCTGTCATTTTTCTGGCAGATGCGATTGCTACAGTGGCATGGTCCTTGAAGGTGAGATCCTCTGTCATGATCACTCCCAGGTCTTTGACGTTAGTTTTTCGCTCAATTGTGTGGTTGGAATTTGTCTTATACTCCGATGAGATTTTAATTTCCTCACGCTTTCCATATCGGAGTAATTGAAACTTCTCATCATTGAACTTCATATTGTTTTCTGCAGCCCATTTAAAGATTTTGTTGATGTCTGCTTGGAGTCTTGCAGTGTCTTCAATGGTGGACACTGTCATGCAGATTCGGGTGTCATCTGCAAAGGAAGACACAGCACTGTGGCTGATATCCCTGTCTATGTCCGATATGAGAATGAGGAACAGGACGGGAGCGAGTACTGTGCCTTGTGGAACAGAGCTTTTCACCGTAGCCGCCTCTACTTGTTAGGAAATTATAAATCCATCTACCAATTTGTCCTGTTATTCCTTTATCACGCATTTTGTGTGCTATCACACCATGGTCACACTTATAAAAGGCTTTTGCAAAGTCTGTGTATATAACATCTGCATTCTGTTTGTCTTCTAGAGCATCCAGGACCTTGTCGTAGTGGTCCAGCAGTTGGTACAGACAGGAGCGACCTGCTCTAAACCCATGCTGCCCTGGGTTGTGTAATTGATGGTTGTCTAGATGAGTGGCGATCTTGCTTCTTATGACCCTTTCAAAGATTTTTGTGATATGGGACGTTAGCGCTTTTGGTCTGTAGTTCTTTGCTATTGCTTTACTGCCGTCTTTGTGTAGTTTGACTATGTCTGTTATTTTTAGTAACTGTGGGACGACCCCAGTGTCCATGCTCCCTCTCCATAGGATGTTAAAAGCACGTGATAGGGGCTTGCAGTTCTTGATGAACACGGAGTTCCATGAGTCAGGGCCTGGGGCGGAGTGCATGGTCATGTCATTTATCGCCTTTTCAAAGTCATGTGGCGTCAGGGTAATGTCAGATAGGCTTGTGTCTACCAGGTTCTGTGGCACTCTTATAAAAAAATCATTTAGGTCTTCAACTTTCAGTCTGGTTAGCGGCTAGCTAAAAACTGAGTCATACTGAGACTTTAGTAACTCACTCATTTCCTTGCAGTCATCTGTGTAGGACCCATCTCGTTTTAGTAGGGGCCCGATACTGGATGTAGTTCTTGACTTTGTTTTGGCATAAGAAAAAAAATACTTTGGGTTTCTTTCAATTTCATTTATGGCTTTTAGTTCTTCCTGCGTTTCTTGATTCCTGTAAGATTCCTTTAGTTTTAATTCGATGTTTGCTATTTCTCTGACCAGTGCCTACCTACGTATTTCAGATATATTGGCCTCTTGTAGCCGCTGTTATTCTTTGCCTTCGCCTGTATAGGGAGCGCCTCTCTCTTTCTAGTTTACATCTTCTCCTCCTTTTCCTCAGGTCTTAGATTGTTTTAAATTTTTATTCCATTAGCCTTTCTTCTTATAGCATTCTTTTTAGTTATTTAACGACTCTTGAATCGAATCACTTAACTTCTTTTATTTCTCTGAATGTTTTGTTAAAGTGATGTTCTGCTGCTTCATATTCAATTATAGGTAAGATGCGTTTAATTCGAAAAACTGAAAGCATTGATATCCACACACTCTATATTAAAAATTTAAAAATAATGAGAATATGCGTTAATGTTTACTAATACTAACCAAACTACGGTCCACAGTTACTACACCACTTCCCTCAGTTTCTATAATAATATTCTTTACACTAAACTGTCACACATATCTTTCACAAGTCACCATCACACAGATTAATCTTAATTCACCATCACACAGATCAATCTTAATTCACCATCACACAGATCAGTCATAACTCACCATCACATAGATCCTTCATTCATCATTTACAACATTACTTGCCATCACACACATCCTTCACAACACGCCTGTGGCCATAGAAGTATGCCTCCCGACCAACGAACCAGGTGATAAGGATATACCGAGTAGGGGCCACATCGTTATGCTAGTAATTTGGTTCACCCAGGTAATAACAAGGAAGCCCACCAAAGTCGTGAAGCGATGTGGGACACTTGTGAATCAACTTTGGTAGACTTACCTCCCAGGCTGGTCGCAACAGTTCTCACTATGTCTTTTGGTTCCATTTGCCTTGTTGCACGCATCTGGTGTATATATTGTACATACCTGCTTACTATTTGGCGAAGGAAATATAAGTATATACTCTCTGTCACCTTTTCGGTTCTTTGTACCGTGGTTATCGTGGAGTGGCCAGGTGTGCAGGCCTCTAGACAACACCTGTATTCATAATAACAGACCAGACAGCGGGGACGTTGACCCCAAAACCCTCTCCAGGTATACCCCATAACACTGATCCTTTACACAGATAATTTACGTCACTCCATAACACCGATTCTTTACATGCCATTATACAGATCCTTTACAACACGCTATCAAACTCATCCTTTACAATATCCTCTACAATATATCATAACAAACATTCTTTACAACAGTCCGTCACACACATCCTTCACATCACGAAGATCCTTTGCAATATGCAATCATACAGATTCTTTACAACACACCATCACACACCGTCACAACAGTTATTTTTTACATCTCACCATTACATACATCCCTTACGAAATTCATTCTTGAAATCTAATTTTACCACTGCGTTGTCTTCAGGAAGGTTGTTAATACACGCCCTTGTGGCATGAACCACTGCTTCACTTCCTGGAGAGACCCCAGCCCACCGTAATTGGCCCAATTCCTCCATCCTTCTTTTTTAGGGCACAAAGTGATGCACCAAAAAAAGAAAGGTTTAATTTTATCAGGAATCAGACCAGCCAAGGAGTTGTTAATGAACCTTATGATCTCTGAAAGCAGTGTCTCTGCAATCTCCCAAAAAACTGGACTAAGCATTTCTTTTAAATGTTGTGGCCTTATTCCAATGTAGCTCCCAGCAGAGCCGGACGGGAATGACAATTGCTTTGTAAATGTCTGAGTTTTGCACAAACAGTGGTACCACAGTGGAGACTGAGGTGTTATAACCGTTGGTGCCACTGGTTTTTCTGGCAGGGTGCTTTTCTCTAAGTGCCTGAGTAGTGTCAGTATCCCTGGGAGAAAATGTTTCTTCACTGGTGATTATCATGATTGCCCCCACTGTGTTGCTCTCTTCAATTTTCTTGCTCACCTGGACTCTGATTTTTTCACTGTCAGTGGAATGAGTAGGGGGTCTGCCTCTCCCACTTTTGTATTGATGGGGAAGGCAAATGAAGTTATCCGCTTTGGGAAAGTTTCTTAAGGATTTAATATTCTTTAGACTAGTCTTTTGCCCTTTCTTTCCAGCACAGCTAAGCAGACATTGCCAAAAAGTAGCAAGTTGTGCCATGCCTTGATGGATGGTAGAGCATTTAGGATAGTTGAATCATCGTTTACTTTTTTCAAGAGTTTGTGAGTTTCCCAGCTGCATGTGGACGAGATGCTTTGGAAATATGTGGGAGGGTCCGGGTTGCTTTGTTTCTAAGATGTTATCTGAGGAGACGAGGTCTGTTGGAGTGTGTTCAGGTGCTTGAAGTGACTGTGGGTCATCACTTTCCACGGGAGGACATTCTGAATCAAGGCAGCTACCATGTTTGCAGAGGAAACCTTTGTGTTGAAGTCACGAAACTGTAAACACTATTGACACTTGCCTCTTCTAGCATTGCCAGCCGTGCAATTTCCCTGGTTGTTGGCTTCCTCCAGAATAGCATCCATCCAGCTAGCTAGGTGGAGCAAGGATGTGGAAAGGTTATGGTGTTTGGAGGGTAGTGAACTTCACTGTGGTGGCCTGGTGGGGCTTGAGGGGCTGGGAAGGGAAAACTGCCCTTTACAGTAGGTTTGTCGCAGGGAGTTGAAACCTGGCCCTAATTGCAACAAGGGACGTCCACAAAGCCTTCGACAGCCTCTGGCACGACGGGCTTATATTCAAACTAGCCGACCTACCAGACCACAACTGGACCTTTCTCAGACTCATATTCAATGTCCTAACAGGCAGAAACATCATCCCCAACTTTAATGGCAAATCTGCAGTACCATTCACCCCAACAGCTGGAGTACCACAAGGCTCATGCTTTGATACCATCATCAATGATACCATCATCACCCAATTTGCAGACGACGTTATCCATGTAGTGTCATCCACCCCCATATCAGGTGCAACAAAATACAGGAGAGTAATAGCGAAAATGAATGAGGAATTACGAAGAACAGCGAACTGGGAGAAAAAGTGGAGAACCACAACTAATCCAGAAAAAGTCCTCATCAGCACCATCGGCTGTCTCCCATCTACCATAGAAGACAAAGGAGGCATCTCCATTAGAGGGTCACGTGTCCATATCAGAAACCCGAACAAGATCCTGGGATATGAGATCGACAGATTACTTCACTCCACTTCTCACATAACTAAAAAAGTGAACCTAGCTAAAGCCCGCCTCGGCCAACTATTCAGATTCAAAGATGCCCCTCCCCACATCAAGAAGCACCTCTACAAAATGATGATCAGACCTTTGCTGGAATACCCTTGCATACCCTTATCACTAACAACTAAAGCCAACATGCTGCGGATTCAACGTGTCTAGAACAAAACCCTCCGCTTTATCACTGTGGCCAGACTCAGGGACAGAATCAGAATTGAAGACCTACACATACAACAAGAAATTTCTGCAATTAATGTCAGGATAGACAAACTAACGAAGAGACAGCTATATGACATGCAAGAACTCTATGTACCTGATAGAGAAAAAAAAAAAAAACCAGTAAACACTACCGACTATGTCATCAACACACCTCCCCACCGAACCCAAAGAATGACTCTGCAACAAAGAGTTAGACATTTCATTCAAATGACAACTACCCACGACCAAGAATCCTGTGTGATCTCCCCGTTGAACCAGAAGAGTGGATACCACCAGACCCAGTCTACGTCCAACAACGTAGATAAATGCTCCCCATCTATGGGTGACCTACCGTTATCAAACTACATCTTACAACTAACATTGTAACACCCACGAATCGCCTACTATAGGACACTACCTCAGAAACTGCTTGACTAGCTCCGGGCTAGCCACCAACAACATCGAAAGCCCAGCAACTACCACCTGTTGCAGCAGCCTTGCCTCCGAACTCAAAAAAAAAAAAAAAAAAAAAAAAAATTACCAATCATATGCAATCTTCCAACTCAGTAGCATGCAGTGATACAGCAGTATACCTGTATGCAACTGATGGGCAGGAGGCATACCACCTCATAAAGTAACTTATGTATAACTCTACATACATACACACTTATTATATCGCGCCAAAGTGGTTAGGCCACTTACCTTTATAACCCTCACCTCCCCCTCCCTTCTCCCAACCATTTCCCATGTTTCCATCCTTACCCATTCTTCTTCTTTCCCCATCTTACCGACGCTCAGGTCAAATCAAACTCAAGAGTTGGATGGGGGAGAGGGAGTGGAATGAGGCAAGACACGGGCAGTCACTATACACTTGACGTAAATTCATACAAACGGACTTGCACAATTTATATTGTTCACACTGTTCTACTTACAACAAACACAACATTATTTGCTTCCTATGCACATCATGAAAGATGTGGGTATGTGCACTGCTTAAATCCAGTGTGATCCCTCATCTTGATCTACAATCTGTGCTTCCCTCTTCCCCCTTCCGTGGGATGAGTGAGGCTGCACTCACTATTCACTCACTCGTTACATAAGAACATAAGAAAGGAGGAACACTGCTGCAGTCCTGTTGGCCCATACTAGACAGGTCCTTCACATTCCATCCCACTAACAGAATATTTGTTCAACCCAAAATTCAATGCTACCCAAAAAATAAGCTTTGATAATTTTATTTACTCATGTACAATTCCCACTCAAATCCAACCCCTCTCACTCATGAATTTATCCAACCTAAATTTGAAACTACCCTAGGTCCTAGCTTCAATAACCCTACTAGGCAGACTGTTCCACTCATCAACTACCCTATTTCCAAACCAATACTTCCCTATATCCTTTCTAAAGTTAAACTTATCTAATTTAAATCCATTATTGCGGGTTCTTCTTGGAGAGATATCCTCAAGACCTTATTTATATCCCCTTTGTTAATACCCATTTTCCACTTGTATACCTCGATCATGTCTCCCCTCATTCTTCGTCTTACAAGTGAATGTAATTTTAGGGTATTCAATCTTTCTTCATACGGAAGATTTCTAATGCTATGCATTAATTTAGTCATTCTATGCTGAATGTTTTCTAACGAATTAATATCCATTCTGTAATATGGAGACAAAAACTGAGCTATTACTCTCAATACCAGCTTGTTTTCCACAACATATGCTTCTAATTATTCCATGTATTGACACGTATTCGTTTCAAATTTAACTGGAAGCATTGTGTATAGTGCTGGAGGTAGAAGTGTTTATGAAGGCTTTTTGAGGTTTGTATATACGATAATCTTGGGCGGCTCCCACTCATTATCCACATTATCCACCCACATTATCCACGTACATTGGCCATCTTCTCCACTCATCAACCTTCACACAAACTGCACAACCTGTCTTCTCGCTACACTGGAATCTTCCCAGAGTATTCACACTGAGTACTGCTCATTGTTGACCTGGTCAGCTTCTATGATCAGGAGCTATCTTTGAGAATCCCCCAACTAGCCCACTACACGTCCTACAATGCCTTGGCATGGTATACATATATAAATGTGTGAGTGTGTACTCACCTAAATGTGGTTGCAGGGGTCGAATCACAGCTCCTGGCCCCTCCTTTTCTCTTGTTACTATTAGGTCCACTCTCTCCCTGCTCCCTGACCTTTGTCGAACCTCTTCATGAAACTATGAACGGATCCTGCCTCCACTACATCACTCTCCAGACTTTTTCACTTCCTGATAACTCTATGAGTGAAGAAATACTTCCTAAAATCCCTGAGTCCTCAACTTTCAATTGTCATCCCTTGTTGGTGTGTCCCATATCTGGAACATCCTGTCTCTGTCCACCTTGTTAATTTCTCTCAATATTTTATGTAATATGTCCCCCTTTCTCTCTCCTCTCCTCCAGTGTCGTCAGGGCGATTTCCCTTAACCTTTCCTAGTAGGACATACCCCTGGCTTCGGGATTAGTCGCGTTGCAAACCTCCACACTTTCAATAATTTCTTGAAATGCTTGACTAGGTGTGGGTTCCAGACTGGTGTTGCATACTCAAGTATGGGCATGTCGTACACTGTGTACAGAGTCCTGAATGTTTTCTTACTGAGGTGTCAAAACGCTTTTCTTAGGTTTGCTAATCGCCCAAATGCTGCAGCAGTTATTTAGTTGGTGTGCTGCAGAAGTTATGCTCGGCATTATACTCACCCCCAGATCTTTTTCCTTGAGTAAGGTTTGCAGTCTTTGGCCCTCTAAACTGTACTCTGTCCGCAGTCTTATTTGCCCTCTCCCGATCTTCATGACTTTGAACTTGGTGGGGTTAAACTCTAGGAGCCAGTTGCTGGACCAGACTTGCAGCCTGTCCAGATCAATTTGTTAGTCCTAGGTGGTCCTCATCCATTTGATTTCTCCTCATTAGCTTCACATCTTCTGCAAACAGGGACACTTCTGAATCTATCACTTCTGTCGTTTCATTTACATATAACAGAAACAGCACCGGTCCCAGGACTTTTCCCTGTGGAACCCCGCTCGTCACAGGCGCCCACTCTGACACCTCGTCACGTACCATGACTCGTTGTTGCCTCCCTAACAGGTATTCTCTGATAAATTGCAGTGCCTTCCCTGTTATACCTGCCTGGTCCTCCAGCTTATGCACTAATCTCTTGTGTGGAACTGTGTCAAAAGCAGTCTTACAGTCCAAGAAAACACAGTCTACCCACCCCTCTCTCTCTTGCCTTACTGGCATCACCTTCTCATAGAACTCCAATAAGTTTGTGACACACGATTTCCCTTCCCTGATACCGTGCTGGTTGTCGAGAATAGGTTCACTCTTCTCCCGATAATCTTCTCCATAACATTGCATACTATACACTTCAGTGACACCGGTCGGTAGGTTAATGCTGCGTGCCTGTCTACTTTCTTAAAAACTGGGACTACATTTGCTGTCTTCTACACCTCATGTAGTCGTCCTGTTTCGATAGACGTGTTGAAGATTGTTGTTAGGGGTATACAGAGCACCTCCGCTCTCTCTCTCTGAGGACCTACAGAGAGATACTGTCTGGCCCCATCGCCTTTGAGGTATCTAGTTCACATAATTGTCTCTTCACCTCCTCCTCGGTTATGTGTATTGTGTCCAGCACTTGATTTGAACCCCACCACTTCAGCTTTCTGGAGTCCTTTCTGTCTCCGATGTAAATACTTCTTTAAATCTCTTGATAAGCTCTTCACACATTTCACGGCCATTTCAGGTGATCTTCTCTCCTTCCTTCCTTAGCCTGATTACTTGGTCCTTAACAGTTGTTTTCCGCCGGATGTGACTGTACAACAGCTTCGGGTGCGACTTGGTTTTCGCTTCCATGTCATTTTCGGATTGCCGCTGAGCCTCCCTCCTTATGGAAGCACAGGACTACATGATCACAAGCTCCGAGGGCTTTTCATATGTGATGTCCTCAATGTCTGAGCTACTCAAGGTGAATACAAAATTCAGTCTTACTGTATCGTCCTCTCTTCTCTCTCTGGTAGTGTCCCTAACGTGTTCATGCATGAAGTTTACAAGTACCACCTCTAACATCTTAGCCCTCCATGTTTCTGCACATCCCTGTCTAAGGGGCCTGGTGACATCCTCGCGCGCGGAATGTGAGAATTATTCTAAAAATTATGAGAACGGGTTTTGTTTACAGAAAAACACTTCCAGAATCTATCAACATTTTGGTGAAAATCCCATTGTAATACGACGTTTCTAAAACAAATTATAGATAATCGAAACATATTATCTTACGACGCTCCAAGTAAAAAAAACTCGTGACCGCGAGATAATTTTTTTGTTTTACTGATTTTTTTCTATTTTTCGTTCTAATACATTAAATTTACCACTCGACATCATTGCAGAGGTGGGAGGAGCTTATTGCAGAGGTGGGAGGAGCTTATTGCAGAGGTGGGAGGAGCCAAGAGGCAGTAAGGACGAGTATTGCTTGTTCAGCAGTCTGGTCAGCGATCACAATATGTCTTATACTGACGCTATTTTTACTAGTAAGCTATATTTGCTTATACCATTTATTAAATAATAGCAGAAATACGATAAGTACAATAAAAGCATAATAAAGATGGCCAAAATAATAATATTTGTACTATATTATACCGGAGGGTGCTGGCCGGCAGCGATGTATGATATACGTCAGTTACTGACTATAAGAGAAGGGTTTTCTATATTACCTCCGGGAGCACTAGAGAAAACGGTGTTTTTAACACGGGAAACAATAAGTAATCAATTATATTACATAGAAAAGCCCAAAGTAGCGCGATTTTCGTGGACTATTTTTGACGTAATGAGGTGGTCCGCGTTTGCTCGAATTTCTGGAAACTAAGATTTTGGCCTATTGCTTAATCCTGTGCTATTATTAATGATTAAATTGAAATGATTTTCACAGACAATATAAATCTAAGTGTTTGAATTTCTGAGAAACGGACATTTGGAATATCTCAAATACTATTTTTTATTTTGTGTGTGTGGGAGGGGGGGGGGGTTAAAAGGGTGATATTTTGGTGAATGTCACGAACGTACCAATTTTTTTTTTTTTCTGCATAAAGAGGAGGAGGAGGTGTTGATTCACCGGGAATTCTCCCGGCCCGGGTCTTTACCAGATGGCGACCCGGCTCCGGCTCCCTGTCGTGGGAGTATCAGAGACCTATGTCTCCCATGGGTGGGGGTACCCCTCAGTGGCGGGACCAACTGGCCCCAGGCCTAGCCACATTCCCCACCAGCACGAGGCTGGTAGGTAGATAGATGCTAGGCCTCTCTGGTCTGCCACCTTCCCCGCCCCAATGAGGCTGACGGGAAGGGCAGGCTTGCGAGCCGCAGATGGTAGCAAGCTCCAGCCTTGGCACCTACCCTGCCCTAGAAGGGCTGGGCATGGTGATCCTGCATGAAGATAAGCTATCTTACATTCATTTCGAACATCATATGGAAAAATAAACACATAAGCAGTATAATGTGATCCTTTATTTACAACGTTTCGCCCACGCAGTGGGCTTTATCGAGTCACAAACAGATCTACCTGGATAAAAGATACATGAGTATTTATAGGATTTAGTCAGGTGGAGAATGCTGCATGTGACAATCTTCAGAGTAGGGTGATGGTTTAAAACCTTGGGTAACTAGAGAGATTGGACAAGTATATTGGTACACCTTCTGCAGTGTTCCATTCTAAATTTCTTATGTGGGATAGCAATGAAGCAGTTTCTTGGCAATAGGTTCAGCTATGTTGTAGAAGCCGTTGTTCTGGTTGAAGATGTTGGATATACAAATAAGTGATGGTTCCAGGATTCTTCGGTATTGAGTGTTGTCTTCTCTGGCGATGAGTCTTGCGTTTCTGTAGTTGATTAAATGGTTGTGTGAATTTCGGTGTTGAACACAGGCATTTCTTGGGTCGTCAGATCTCACAAACAAGTGTTGCAGTGGTAGTTACTCCAGAGCTTCATATAATGACGAATTAAAAAAAACATAACACTAACAACAACATACTCAAAATTTTTAAAAGTTTTTCTTAATTCTTGTCATTATATGAAGCTCTGGAGTAACTACCACTGCAACACTTGTTTGTGAGATCTGACGACCCAAGAAATGCCTGTGTTCCACACCGAAATTCACACAACCATTTAATCAACTACAGAAACGCAAGACTCATCGCCAGAGAAGACAACACTCAATACCAAAGAATCCTGGAATCATCACTTATCTGTATATCCAACAACTTCAATCAGAACAACGATTTCTACAACATAGCTGAACCTATTGCCAAGAAACTTCATCACTATCCCACATAAGAACTTAAGAATGGAACACTGCAGAAGGTCTACCCATATACTTGTCCAATCTCTTTTTAAAGCTACCCAAGGTTTAAGACTCCATCACCCTACTCTGAAGATTGTCACATGCAGCATTCTCCACCTGACTATATCCTATTAATACACGACAAGGTTCTGGATGCTCTAGAAGACAAACAAAATGCAGATGTTATATACACAGACTTTGCAAAAGCCTTTGACAAGTGTGACTATGGTGTAAATTGCTGACCTAGAAAATGTGCAGAGAACCTTCACGGCACGCATAAGTGCGATAAACCACCTCAATTACTGGGAACGCTTGAAGTTCCTAAACCTGTACTCCCTAGAACGCAGGCGGGAGAGATACATTATTATATACACGTGGAAAATTCTCGAGGGATTAGTACCAAACTTGCACACGAGAGTCACTCCCTACTATAGCAAAAGACTCGGCAGGCGATGTAACATCCCCCCAATGAAAAGCAGGGGTGCCACAAGCACGTTGAGAGACAACACAATAAGTGTCAGGGGCCCAAGCCTGTTCAACTGCCTCCCAGCATACATCAGGGGGATTACCAACAAACCCCTGGCTGTCTTCAAGCAGGCACTGGACAGGCACCTGAAGTCGGTACCTGACCAGCAAGGCTGTGGTTCGTACGTTGGACTGCGTGCGGCCAGCAGTAACAACCTGGTTGATCAGGCTTTGATCCAACATGAGGCATGGTCACAGACCGGGCCGCAGGGGCGTTGACCCCTGGAACTCTCTCCAGGTATACTCCAGGTAGATCTGTTTGTGACTCGATAAAGCCCACTGCGTGGGCGAAACGTTGTCAATAAATTATCACAATATACTGCTTATGTGTTTATTTTTCCATTGTGTCGGTATTTCATACCATTTATTTCCATGTAACATCATATATTCAGGATAGACGTATTCTACGAGTGGGAGTGTCCGCAGCGCCGCTCGTACCGCCAGACCGGAACAGGATGCTGCTATATGTCATAATGACTACTATTTTTTTCTCTAAGTTGTTTGTTGGCCGATCTTATTGAAACTTTGTCACATTCAATTACATATATGATTCTAAAAGTACACCAACAAGAAATAAAATCGGACTAGTATTCGATTCCGCGTGCAAAGACGTCACCAATGCCCTCTCTCCTACGCACTCTAACCTTAGCCTCACTATCCATGTAAAAACTCTTCACTGCTTTCAATAACCTACCTCCTATTCCATACATTTGCAACATCTGCCACATCGCCCCCCTATCCACTATATCATACGTTTTATGCAAATCCAAAACGCCACAAAAACTTCTTTACCCTTATCTAAATATTGTTCACCTATATGTTTCACTGTAAACACTTGGTCTACACACCCTCTACCTTTCCAGAAGCCTCCTTGTTCATCTGCTATCATGCTCTGCTTGGAGTCTTGCGGTGTCTTCGATGGAGGACACTGTCATGTCAATTCGGATGTCATCTGCAAAGGAAGACACGGAGCTATGGCTTACATCTCTATCTTTGTCAGATATGAGGATAAAGAATAGGATGGGAGCGAGTACTGTGCCTTGTGGAACAGAGCTTTTCACCGTACCTGACTCAGACATAACTCTGTTTACTATTACTCTGTGTGTTCTATTTGTTAGGAAGTTATAGATCCATCTACCAACTGTTATTTCTTTTATTCCTTTATCACGCACATTGTGCGCTATTCCACTGTGGTCGACTTGTCGAAGGCTTTCGCAAAGTCTGTGTATTCTACATCTGCATTTTGTTTATCCTCTATAGCATCCTTGACCTTGTCATAGTGGTCTAGTAGCTTCTTAGAAGCCTTTCAAAATTATTTTATGATATGGGGTGTTAGTGT
Source organism: Cherax destructor (assembly GCA_009830355.1). Taxonomy (NCBI): domain Eukaryota; kingdom Metazoa; phylum Arthropoda; class Malacostraca; order Decapoda; family Parastacidae; genus Cherax; species Cherax destructor. The sequence goes on along the minus strand of WNWK01004546.1, from coordinate 10,141 downwards.
AATCGATGGTATGTAGTTCCCTTTGTAGAGTGGGGCTATGTCTGTTGTTTTTAGCGAGTATGGGACGACCCCTGTGTCTATGCTCCCTCTCAATGGAATGATGAAGGCACGGGACAGTAGTTTCTTGCAGTTCTTGATGAACACAGAGTTCCATGAGCCCGGGCCTTGGGCAGAGTGCATGGGCATGTCATTTATTTCCTTATCAAAGTCTCGTGGTGTTAGGATAATATCAGTGATTTTTGAGATGACCAAAGTTTGGGTCTCAATCATAAAGAATTCATTTAGATTGTCGACCCTTAGTCTGCTTAAAGGCTCACTGAAAACTGAGTCATATTGGGATTTTAGTATCTAAATAATTTCTTTGCTGTTATCTGTATAGGTCCCATCTCGCCTAAGCAGGGCCCAATACTGGATGTTGTTTTACCCTTAGATTTGGTATAAGAGAAGCATTTTTTTTCATTTTCCTTTATGGCCTTTAGTTCTTCCGGCGATTCTTGTCTCCTGTAACATTCCTTAAGCTTAAGTTCGATATTTGCTATTTCTCTGAACAGTTATACAGATATATTGGCCCTTCTCAGCAGCTCTGTGATGCTTCACCTTTGTCTGTATAGGGAGCGTCTCTTTCTCTCTAGTTTACAATTTCTCTTTTCTTAATGGAATGTGCCTTGAGCAGACCTCAAGTACCAAAGAGTTCATTTTTCAATGCAAAGGTTCGAATCCATATTGTTTAGGATATCTTCCCAGCTTGTTTCATTTAGGACATGATTAACCTGTTCCCAGTGTAAGTTTTGCTATTGAAGTTAAATTTGTGAAGGTACCCTCATAACCGATCACATTTTGCTGGTCAGGAGCCCTGCACATACATGTCTGTACCTCTATTATGTTTTGATCTGAGTGTATTGCTTTTGATACGGTTATATTACGTATCAGATCGGCGTTGTGAAGATGAAGTCCAGTGTATTTTCTAGTCTTGTAGGCTCTATTATTTGCTGGTTTTAAGATGAATTTGGTGCAGAGATTTAATAGTTCGTGTGTGTGTGAGTTTTCTTCTGAGTTCCCTCCTGGGGTGATCTCTGCTTAAACATTATTTGCTACACTCTTCCATTTTAGGTGTCTTAAGTTAAAATTCCACAGTAGCAAGATGTTTGGGGCAGGATATAGGAGACTTTCAGACAGTAGTCAATTTTCAAATTCTGTTCCTGGAATTGCTGGGAAGTTGCATCCGAAGACTTTTATACAACCTTAATAACAAGGTTTTGGTTTTCGATCTTTTCTGCCAAAACTTCAACTACATTATTTGAGGTGTTTTGTAGTTCTGAGCAAATGACCGACTCTGTGATGTACAGGCCATTCCCCTCTTGTTGTCTGTTTAGTCTGTCGCATCTGAATAGGTTATAACCTGGGATCCATATTTCGTGTCAAATTAATCTTTTGTGGGTCTCTATGAAACCGCTAACATTGCATTTGACTTCGTGAGCAGTAACTTGATGTAAGGGATTTTGTTGTTTGTTGACGGCTTTAGACCCTGTATGTTTGCAAAGACAAATGTTGTTATATTGATGGAATTTAGGGAGTTATATTTGCTGGCTCTAATATGTGTTGTTCTGGTGTGGAGGCCAATTACAGCGCCTCTGCTCCAAAAGTGTTTACCAGTTGGTGTGGGATTGCCGTCATTTCTTGCCAGTTATGACACTGAAGTACAATTAGCACCCTTTGTCTTTCTTCATTGTTATACGTGCATAATAACCATCTTGTAACCAGCTTTTTTTTATTATCATCTCTCTGCTGCTGGCGTGGTCATCCACAGTAGGCCCAGACCAACTTTTTATTTATTTAAATAAATATTTTTTAATTTTCCATCATTTATTTCTCCTCGAAGTTATTCATTATTTATTTTTCCATACTTCTGATCAGGCGGAAGGCGTTTCCCTGAAAATTACGAAAGTGGAAGTTTCGAATCAAGGAACTGAGGTCATAAATGCGGAGAGAACGGAGAAAGAAATAAGGACACTTTCCTTGACAGAGGAGCATGATAAGAAGAAGTAGTGAATGTTCATGCCACTGTGCATAGGCTTGCAATACACGGAAAAAAAACAGCCTGTATCGAACGGTGAACATGTACATCAAGAAAAGGAAGCAAGAATTTGAATCCCATTCAGTTTTAAACTGATGGCTGCATGACCCTTTGGAGTTTAGCGTTTGAATTATGATTATGATATTTCAAACTTGATGACAGGAGACAGATTAAGGGCATCAGAAATGGTTGGAAGGAGCTAGTCATGAGGCCAAAAGAGCAAAGATGTCATCTACACCAGGCCATATAAAGGATTATTTATGTATTGTTTTAGTAACGGTATTGTTGGTCATGTGTTGCGTGATTATTATGCAGAGAATTAGGAGCGTGGAGATTAGGTGTGGGTTTACCAAAAGTTTAATTCAGAGAACTTAGGAAGGGTATTTGGAGAGTTTGGGCACTTGGGAGGATATACGAAAATCGAATGAGTGAAGGATGTAAACCTGGGGTGGAGCAAAGGGTAGGGGATCATCCCGGGAAGGTTGAAGGCTATGGGTAAAGGAGGCTTACGTTGTTAGGTGCTTGAAAATCCGACGGTGCGTGTGTGAGAGCGTTGGTCGGAATGGAAGAGTGGCCAATGGCAGAAGCAGTAGAGAACAAGTTAACATTTATGAAAGATTCTGAGGAAAACTGTTAGCCCGGACTTGAGTTCTGGAAGTGGAAAGTACAGGACCTACACTCTAAAGTTTGAAGCCATCTGAACTATGATGTGTCAGCCAGCTTCTGGCAAGACAGATTGAATGAGTGACAGTAAATTCGGGAAGACGATACATTTTTCTGTAAAAATAATGGTTCGGTAAATGATGATCCGCTCGGAAAATGCAATTCGTCTTGGACGCGTACACGGCACAACGCTCCATCCTAGGATTCTTTTCAAATGCATTCCATTAAAGGGGCTTTAGATTCAAGAAATTTGTTGTTGTTGTTGTAGATTCGCCGGGACTGTCTTTTATATTGGGAGTCCAGTCTACCTCGGCGGGAGACGGATGTGTTAAATACTATTATTACTACTACTACTCTTACTACTAATAATAATAATCATTACAAGCAGATAACCTCTAAATAGATTTTTATGGTATGTTATGATTCAATGATCAGTGTGTGTATGTGTGTTAGTTACCATTTTGTCCCCGGCACATGTCGCTTAGACACTAGGCCTGTGTGTGTGTGTGTATGTGTGTCTAAGCCACGACCTCACCGCAATAGACGACGTAGGTGAAGAGAAGGAAGAGGTGACGGGGCAAAGATGCACCCAATTCCTGAAGAAGTAAGCCAGCACTGTCAGGAGCAGCATTCCTCCACACGTAGGAAGGGTGAGTCATCACCGTGACGGCTCGATAGCTAGGACCCACCAGCTCCAAGGCTGAGAGAGAGAGAGAGAAGAGCTGGTTACTGAAGATGCGGAAGACTGAAACAATAACAGTGTATTTCCGAAATTGATTTTTTAGAACAGCTTAAAATGTGTGAAGTAGTATTATCCACTGCTACTCAATCTTTCCATTCGTTCACTGCCCCTCCACCACATCTATCCTCTGCCTCTACTCACAGATGAAGAGATCTGGTAGATGGCAGGCACAGTGAGTCCACTAAGAAGCGACAAGCGGTCCACGACCAAAAGTCCGGAGCGAAAGCTGTGGCCAGACCGAAGACCTGTTCTACTGCCAAACACCAGGAAGGACACTCGCCTTCCCCAGCCTGTCAAGATGGGAGTCATGGTAGTGATGAGCTAACATGGGAGTGATGATAGTGGTTGGTTAAGATGAGGAATCATGCTAGTGGTGGGTTAACACGGGAGTCATGGTTGTGGTGGGTTAACTCGGAAAGTTAAGATAGTAACCCATTCCCTCTAACATTTATATCGCTATTCAATTTCTTTCATCTTAACTCTCCCGTGCGCTTCCCTTTGTCCTTCTTGCTATCCTCGCCTTCTCTATCACTCACCTGTCAGAGATGGTGCCGAACGCCAGACGCCAATAATTCCTCCAACGTTGGTGAAGAGACCGATGGTCAGGTAGATAGCTCTGTCGCACACCAGATCGTACTGTGGAGTGCGTACACAGACAAGCTATATCACAGAGGAAGAGATATAGTGGAGGAAGTTGTGTGGGCAGAAAAACTGTTGAGAAGGTCGTGACTTTAGTGATTGTGGTGATGTTAGGCGTGCTGAAACAGGTGGGTGCAGTGCAGATGGTAACTCCAAGTAGTGTTCATGTTGCTGAGTGGTATGGGCTCTGGGGGCTACTGATCATTATTATTATTGATATTTTTACCACACAATGGCCGTCTCCCACCGAGTCAGGGTGACCGAAAAAGAAACAGCTTTCTTTTTATATTTAAGTAATTTATACAGGCGATGAGGTTACCATCCCCTTGCTCCCGGCATTTAGTCGCATCTTAAGACACGCATGGCTTACGGAGGAAGGGTTCTCCACTTCCCCATGGAGGTATTATCATCTTTCCTCTTAAAAGTCTGGAAAACAACAAAGACCATGTTCATGTTTCACCTCACAACAAAGACCATGTCCGTGTTCACCTCTGGCAAAGACCATGTCCGTGTTTCACCTCACAACAAAGACCATGTCCGTGTTCACCTCACAACAAAGACCATGTCCGTGTTTCACCTCACAACAAAGACAATGTCCGTGTTTCACCTCACAACAAAGACCATGTCCGTGTTTCACCTCACAACAAAGACCATGTCACATTCATTTTGCACATAACAAAGACAATGTCCGTGTTTCACCTCACAACAAAGACCATGTCCGTGTTTCACCTCTGTCAAAGACCATGTCCGTGTTTCACCTCTCAGCAAAGACAATGTCCGTGTTTCACCTCCACGAAAAGACCATGTCCGTGTTTCACCTCACAACAAGACCATGTCCGTGTTTCACCTCACAACAAAGACAATGTCCGTGTTTCACCTCACAACAAAGACCATGTCCGTGTTTCACCTCACAACAAAGACCATGTCGTGTTTCACCTCACAACAAAGACAATGTCGTGTTTCACCTCACAACAAAGATGTCCGTGTTTCACCTCACCCAACGAATAATGTGTATACGAAATATTAACATTTTTAAACAAGTAAAATCGTGTCCAGCAACCTCAATAAATTTTCAGTTTTGCTTTAAGGTAACATGAAGTCCTATTTACCCAAAATTATTGCTTTCTTGTGAAAAAAAACTCTAAATATTAAATTAATATTATTAATATATTTTAAATCAAATTTGCACTCTAAACTGCATAGGATATGTATACCAAGGAGTTTATTTCTCTTGAATATGTATTGAGAGTTTACTTTAATCCATATTTCAGGGATTAAAGTATTCTTGTCTGGTGGTGAAGAAAGATTGTGTGCGGCCTTAATGACCTAATTAGTCAATAGGCTATGAACCCATAAATCAGCTAAATATAAACTGCCTATGGGAGGGATAACTGAACTAAATTTAAACATTTTGTTACCCAAAAACAAAAACTTGTTATTTCGCAATATTTTCACCTGGGGATTAATCTTATCAGGTGTAATAGCACAACTGTGGTTTATTATATTTACGCGAACTGTTAAACCAGAATGAGTCATTCAGTCCAGGGAGGCAGGGCTCGATCCTCCGCCCGGGGGGAAGAATCCTCTTTCACATTACCCCCTCCCATATGTTACTGTGCAGTCCTTTTAAAATTATATTAAAAAACTTTCCCCGAGGAAACGCTATGCCCAAATGGGCTACAGCCGGGAAAATGGGCTGTAATGGGGTTTCCCCCGAAAAAGGAGAGTGTAGTTCCAAATTTTTAGTTTTTTCGGCCCCTTCCGGGCCTGAAACCCACTTGCTCACATCTGACGATGGAGGAGGAAACGAGGAGGGGGTGCCAGCCGCCCCTGCAAGGCACCACGGGCCGGGGGGGCAGGTGCGAGTTTTCGAGTGTTTTTTCCCCACCAGGCTGAGGCACTGACTGAACCCATCCTCCTCCTTGTAGCGGTCAGAAAAAAAGCCAGATTAGATGTTGAAATTTAGGGAAGGGTGTGACAATGGAAGTGTGATGATGATCGGGGAAAGGTCCGTATCTGCTCTCAGTTTTACTAAGTGATTTAGCTTTTAGCGTTTCCCCCAAACCCCGACCCCCAAAATATCAACCCCCTTTCCCCACACCATTCCCTTTCCCGACTGTCCAAACATCCCTTTCCCAAACCTCCCCGCATTCCTTTCCTTTCCATCATCCCTATGGGCCTTGGGAAGGAGGCTTCGGGCCGACACGGAGATCCAGCCGCCTCAGCTCGGACCGGAAACCCGTGACGGGGGTGGCACCATAAACAGGGGTTAACTGGGCCAACGGGGGCAGGCAGGAATGAAGAAGATGAGAGCTTCGGTACCACCAAACTGCCGACGGGGGGAAATCGTGAAACCATGGATTTCGGGGGGGAAAGTAGGGGCGGGGGTGGAGAATGCTGAAAGAACGATAGCCTTACAATTCAAGTCATTCAACTTTTTTCGTAAAGAGCATAAAAATAAAAAATACCACCCAAAACCAAAAAAAAACGCAATTAAAAATAAGAAAAATAATATCTCACACTAATTTAAAATCTTTTTTAAAAATTTATCAGATAGTTAACATTTAAAAGAAACCCTGAAACTTTCTCATCAGGTAGAAAAAATTTGGGGAGAAAAAAAAGTCTCCTTAATTGTGTCAAAATAGTGGAATAGTGTATACCACAGTTGTCCCGGGTAGATATAAAAGATCCCATAATAAATGCTTTTGGTAAAAATTAAGGCGGAAGTGATAGGCCTAATAGATAGATAACTCGGGGCCAGCAGTCGCCAGGATCCTACCACGCAGGTCAGCTGGGGAAATTAATCTTCCTAAACATGCTATTTACCTGAATATAGTCTAGTGATACACTGAGTAAATATTTCTACTAAAATACAAAAGGTGCACAATCTTGGGGAAAAAACGAAAATCAGTATTTCCCAAGCTCCCGTAACAAAGGGGAATTTTGGGGGGTTTGAGTGACGAAAATTAAAAAAAACTTCATTTATTGAAATAGAAGAAGTACACAGTTACTTGTGGAAAGACGTAAAAACTGAAATTGGGAGTTTTAGTTAGTTTAATATCTTTATTATGACCAAATACCCATCCTGTGGGCTGTACTCAAAAGATTTTAGAGGTAATAAAAGGGCCAGGGGGCTGGGCCCTAAAGTTTTGATAGGGAACAAGTTACAAAAGTAAATAACTTTCCCGGTAGATTTGGTCACAATCATGACCAAGTTCAAAGGTAATGAACTTAGGTAGATTTGGTCACAATCATGACAAGTTACAGAGGTAATGAATCATCAAAAGTCTATACATAGTTACAATCATAAAAAATTTACAAAGTAATGACCCATTCACACCTCCACACCGTCACAATTGAAAGAGTTATAAGTACAAATATTAACGGAGGGACATAAACAGAATTAAGGGTAAGAGAACTGGTCAGAGGGTTCACATTTCCCAAAGCTTTCAGGTTAGATTTCCTAACAACACGATGAGAGTAAGTGTAATTGGTTTTAAAAAGTTGGTGTAGACAACCCAGAGAAAACGATCAAGTTTCTCCATGATGAGGATAACTACGTATTTGTGCTTAATGATTCAACATTTATAGACAAACTTCGCAAAGAATATGCCAAACAACCCGAGCTGCCCCATTAGGCCCCCTAAAGTGCTCATTGTCATATACAACGTCAACAAGCACTTGAATCCTAAATTTTTTGTCAGAGCGTTGCAAGCCCTCGTCGATTCCCCCAATGATCTGATATTAGCGAGTGGACTGGCCAGGGACTTTGCCACGCTATATTCACTCCCGTGCTGCCCTCAACAGGCGCTATAACATTGCTTGTACAGACCCCCTCAACGTCGATGTTATAAGTGTCAACGGTGGGCCACATTGCCGGGAAATGCCCAGCTAAGTCACACTGGTGTGCAGTGTGTGCCAATGCTCATTCTTCGAACGGTGTTATGATTTGATCAAACAAAACCAGACTGTTGCTAAACGATGTATCAATTGTAAGACTTCAGGAGTCACAGCAGCTCATGCTGACTGCGGGGGAGGGCTGCCACATCGCAGCCAACCACACCTCACCTTGCACCTCCCATTATGACCACCCAAGCCTACCAGATACCTGGAGTCTGAATACTGGCTCATGCCTGCCCTCATAAGAACATAAGAAAGGAGGAACACTGCAGCAGGCCTGTTGGCCCATACTAGGCAGGTCCTTCACATTCCATCAAACTAACAGAATATTTGTTCAACCTAATTTTCAATGCTAACCAAGAAATAAGCTTTGATAATTTTATTTACTCATGTGCAATTCCCACTCAAATCCAACCCCTCTCACTCATGAATTTATCCAACCTAAATTTAAAACTACCCAAGGTCCTTGCTTCAATAACCCTACTAGGCAGACTGTTCCACTCATCAACTACCCTATTTCCAAACCAATACTTTCCTATATCCTTTCTAAATCTAAACTTATCTAATTTGAATCCATTATTGCGGGTTCTCTCTTGGAGAGATATCCTCAAGACCTTATTTATACCCCTTTTTAAAACCCATTTTCCACTTGTATATCTCATTATGTCCCCCCCATTCTTCGTCTTACAAGTGAATGTAATTTTAGGTCTTCAATCTTTCTTCATACGGAAGATTTCTAATGCTATGTATTAATTTAGTTTCTATTTAATGTTTTCTAACGAAAAAATCCATTCTGTAATATGGAGACCAGAACTGAGCTGCGTAATCTAGGGGGGCCTTATAACGATGAATAAAAATATAACCCTGGACTTCTGTTGCTTACAATTCTTGATATAAACCCAGTAATCTGTTTGCCTTATTACGTACGCTTAGGCATTGCTGTCTTGGTTTAAGGTTGCGCTTATCATAACCCCCAAGTCCTTTTCGCAACGTTGGGTAAGTTCTAGTTATTTAACTTATAAGTGCTTGGGAAACCCCGAGCTTTAGAACCTTGCATTTATCTACATTGAACTGCATCTGCCACTTTTTTGACCAGGGAAATTTAGTTTGTCTAAATCCTCCTGAAGTTCCCTGACATCTACGTCGAATCAATTACCTACCATCTTCGTGTCATCGGCAATTTTCTCATGTCACTAGTAATTCCCCACAAGGTCATTGATATGTATTTTAAACAACAACAGGCCTAAGACTGATCCCTTGGGAAAACCACTTGTTACAGATCCCCACTCGGGTTTAACCCCATTTATGTACACCCCCCTGCTTCCTATTGGTGAGCCATGACTGATCCATGACAGCACTTTTCCCCAATGCCATGAGCTGCCACTTTCAACAGTCTCGGTGCGGTACTCCATCAAAAGCCTTACTAAAAATTTAAATAAAAAAATCGAATTCTTTATCGTGATCAACAGCCTCAAAAGTTTACTAAAGAAGGCCAACAAACGATAGGCAGGAACGGCCCTCGTAATCCATGTGACTCATTAATCAAATCATGGTTATCAGATGGCTTTAATAACATCAGCTATAATTGACTCTAGCAACCTGCCTACAATTGAGGTCAGGGTTATTGGGCGGTAATTTGACGGTAGTGACTTTTCCCCTGCTTTAAAAAAAAATTACATTAGCCATCTTCCCATATCAGACACTACACCTGTTTGTAAATGAAGGTTTAGAGAACCGACGAGGGTAAATTAGACACATATGCAACACTTGGGTACCAATAGCAAGATTGTCACCAAAGAAGATTGTCACAAATTTGAAAACGAGTGTAAGGCTGATGAACAAGGTGGTGGGGGGTTTAATTACGGCAATGACGAACCCAACAGCTTTTTGATAACTATAGGAGCATCATGTGAGGGCAGTGTTGTCTTTGATGTTAGTAATAGTTATGAGTGTAATATAAGAGGTGATGGGGGTGTGATGAGGGATCCACATTAACATTAATGTTGAATATAGCACTGCTGATAAATGTAATGAACACAATGTTGGTAGTGGTGTTGGGATGACAGTTTTAGTGATGGGGTAATGCAGTGGAGGAGGGGAAAGTAGTGGTAGGCATATATACA